>DWLS01004758.1:0-13533 GCA_018246255.1 Pachliopta kotzebuea | reverse complement strand
ACAGACCGACGACTGACCCTTGACCGACTGACTAATAACTAGAAGACCTGCGGGCGGCGGAGCTGACGGCGAGTAAGCCTAAGAATATTCTAGAACTACAGCGAAGTAATGACGTCAGCGTAGATGAGGATATAGTCGACAGTAATGTAGTAAACATACTATATAATATAACAGTAACTACGCTAATATTTATTTATTTAAAAAAAATTCATCCATATGGTGAATAAAATGGAAAAAATTTTTTTATAGTGTTTTATAAGTAATTACCAGATTTGAATTTAGTCATTAATGTAAATCCAATGGTATTAAATTTCTTTTAGTTAGTATTTGTCAATGTATCTCATAAAAAAACTAAGGTAATTTTTCTAATTAATGTTTTCTTTTTAATTTTTCGTTTTTACTTTATAATAACGGACTATATATAGACCTATTGGTACCTATGATCTAGTAACAAATGAAATATATAAAAAATAGCAAAAGAATTGAACTAGCTCGAACCTAACTCGGGACTGTAGTAGAAACGACATTACCCACTGAACAGTGAAATACAAGCATTATTTAAAATTTTCATTCAATTAAACATCTCCATGATGTATACTACAACCGGTAAAGCTGGTCTGGTGCTAAGCCATTCAATGATAGTTCATTAAAATTACTCCTTAATTGTAACAATGAATATAAAAATTATATAACAAAAGAAAGAACAAAATTAAATTGCCAATAAAGCAATAGATCCATTCAGATGACAGTTTTGTGACGAAGCAGCTTTATTTTTTATCTACTCTAGACCTAACACTTGACCTTAATTATACATGTTAACTGACAACGAGCCCAGGTCTTGACGTAAATCAGAGTATTCAAGTACATCTCTTAGGGTGTGCATTTATAAGGACATACTTCACTCAGCAGTTGATACACTTACCAGTACACTGTGTATGTTCCATATGTTCTAAATTGTCTTTACGTTTTGTTTAATAATCGGTGTAATAAAATTATAACAATGGTAAATTATCTGAAATTCTAATAACATACAATTTATTAATATTAATTTACATACCTTCTTTCCGACTCTCTTCTGGGTAGTTGTGCTTTGACAGTCTTTAGTGCTAATGCATGTCTCCGTTCGATCATGTGAAAACCACGAGTAAGCATCCTCATACATATCTCATTGAAAATTTTTGAAACCTGAAATAAGTTTTCAGTTCTGATATCCTTTAATTATACTTAATTAGACAGTATTCCGCAACAGAGAACTTATCATCCGATAAAACTGTTTTTATAAGTAACTATCTAATGAGCTCATTGTGTGAAAATTTAGATTATAAATGCAATTACAACTTATTCATCATCATCATCAACCCATAGACAGCCACTGCTGGACACAGGTCTCCTTCACTTGTAGGGGGATTTCTGCCGTCTGCTACCATGCTGGGCCAATGCATATAGGTGGGGATACAGTTTATTCACGACTTTCTAAATAAGATATTCTCTGATACGCTCCGATATTCTTCTCAAGAGTTGATAATTAAATATGAAAAAATGTGAGCCATCATCGATGACTTCATCATAACTTAACAATAAGTGAGATCATATTACAGCGTTAGCATATTTGACATAAATGAGTGTTACATTCAGTGACATGTTTAAAAAATTATGTGTGTTATCAAATAAGCAAGCAAACAAGGCATTGTTTTGCTTTACTTAAATAATTTTCCAAGTTCAATGTAGTATCATAATGTATTTTAAATGACAAATTATATAGGAATAATGATCAAAAAGCGCTTAATAAAAAATTCAAATACCAAGATAAATGAAAATGACTTCATATTTTTTAAGCAACAAAGAAAAATGTATTGAATTATTTAATTTTTATAACTGAAAAACTGTATTAAATATAAAGCTTGATGTTGAATGAAAGAAAATACCACAAAATAAATTTTCTATTTTTTTAACCATGTGTTATTAAATAATAAAAATTGTGAGAAACAAAAAGAAGTGTGAAATTGCGTGTAATTTAAATTAACGCTGAAATTGCGCTATAATTAGAAAAAGAAATTGGGAAACAAGTTTTAAATTTTTTTTTCCAGTCTTAAAATCATTAGTGTGAAATGACAATGACAATCTAGAACAATACAGAAGTACGTTAAGACGTTTTCACGTTAATGAACAAATACATGATTTAAATAAATAGTCATTTCTATAAATAAATTTAACTTACCAGTCTATTCTTTGCGATTTCGTCGAATGATAGATATGAGATAATATTCTCTACCATGACTATAGGTAGGTCTAGTAAATCCATTTTAACGCTTGCTGATATAAAAGGTCTTTATTCGCATTTAGTATGATCGTGTACTACAAGACCGCAATGTTTACTTATATGAGCCTTACGAAGTGGTTACATATAGTCTTCGCGATGTTTCTTCGATTTGTTTCTACGCAATGTTGCCTGAAGGACAAAAGTGTAGCCATGTGTTAAGCACACTTCCCATTCTTACCACGTATTTACTACCTAGTACACGTATCAGATTCAGAACAATACACTTTAAAATATTTGTTTACTATACTGATTTACTAGATATGACAAATTTAAGACATTTTTGCCATATTATATACATATTTCTTTTTTTTATTTATTTAATGTACACACAAAAAACAGAAAAATACACATAAATACATTGATTTTTTTTCTAGCAGATCTGTGAAAAAAGTTAATTAGTGTAAAATATAGAGCATGCAGGTGTATACAATACAATAGAATGGAATATAATTAGAATTAAAGATAAGAGTTCGGAAATATTATTGCATAATATATTAACAAGTATTTCATTTATTTAAATTAAATAAATTATGTAAAGGTATAGAGCTAATTATTTATTATTTTTACACTCCATTCCATTAATATACCTCGTAATATATGTACGGAACGGAACGTACAAAATAAACAAGACAGAGGGGATGACAGACGGATGTCAAGGAGTGCTGGTTGTACATTGTATATGATTAAAGTATTAAAAAAAGTGTATTGATATTATTGATTATTCATATCATACATGGGAGCTAGTCCGGGCGAAGAAAAGAAGACTAAAGACGAGTACGAAAACGCTTCAATGGCTGCATTATATTTTGATGGCGTTACTAGTTCCGCGGCGATGATAAAACCGAGTATTCATCCAAATGGGCGCAAAATTTGAAGGATAACGACGAAATTTCCAGTTGGACTGCGCCACAAAAACCGATTTTCGCCAGGCGATCGCTAATCGGCACAGCGGGTTTATAGCATAAAAACGAAAAACCTTTCGAAAGTTTCGACGATTTGAAAGCAGCTGTTCTGTAAGAATTTCCAGATACGACCAACAGAAAGGAGATGCACAAAGTCATGGCGTCACGAAAAAAAATAAGAAATTAAAGTTACTACGAGTACATGCTGGTGATGAAAGAGTTGAGTCGAAAGGCAGTTTCCTGATTACGTGTCCTTGCAGTGTGTTCCAATATATGGATAGGATGAGTGTCAAAAGGAACTTTTCGGTGCAACAATTATGGACATATTGAAAGTAAGTGTTCGGAAATCAGCAGTGATAAGCTGGTAGCGGGATCATCTGTAAGACAGTACTCAAGAGGATCTCCCAGGTCGTCTACGGGGGCGCCATCGCTAAGAGCAGTAAGGCAGCACTTTACCAACTTAAATCAAGTGGCGGTTTCGACAGCCAGATCTCAACTGGAGGCAATGAGTCTAAAGTTAAAAACCACTTCATTCCGCTTAAGCATTCTCGAATCCATTGCAACTCAGTACACATTCCAATAGGATTTCCCTTTTTGATGCTAAATTCCTCATTGCTCACGTTTAACACAGGCATCACAGCTTCCTGCTTGGTTGTGATCAGTGTTCTGGCTACAACCCATCATTGTTCATCATTAAATTTTTTCACCAAAATGGTGCGTGGTGATCCCTTGCCTTGCTCTGATAGCTTGATTTGTTCCAGAGTTTGCACTTTTGGGGGTACTTTGACATCATTCAAACTGTACACCTTGCCAAATGCACCCCCGTCCATAGGAATTTGTTCATTGCCACATCTCTACACTCTATTCTTGACATCAATACTACACTGATGATTTTTCAGAAAGTCCAAACCAATGATGCAGTCGTCCACAATATTAGCCATAATTGTTTCTTGCCAATGAAGTCTGTCTCCGATCCTGATAGCCATTTTTCTCTCACCCCTGATAGGTATGCGCTGACCAGTAGCCGTTGACAGTAGAAGTTTACTAGTCCCATGTCTTTCATATTTGTTCTTCTCGTGCAGTAGCCCTGACCGGATCACAGTTCGGGATGCACCAGTATCTGTTGGCAGATGGCACAGTTTACCGTTGACTCTTCCCGGAATGATAAGACTGTTTCCATCTTTTGTTTGGGTAACCATGATTCTCGATGACGGGGTTTTACAGCTACCAACCAGCGCCCACCCCACAGCACCAGCTGAATTTAGTTCTCCGGTTGCTCCTGGTTGACGGCTAGCGTCAACCGTCCTGACTGCCGACGCCTTTTCCCGTTCAGCATTTACTGGCCGGATCAACTACGGACATCTGGCTCGAATGTGTCCTCGTTCACCACACTCAAAACAACGCAGTCCGTAAGGCCTCGCTTCAGATGTTCATGCAGGCATTGCAACTTGTCGTAGCCGATGCGTGCTTAGGTCTTGGCGCACCGCTTCCACTTCCAGTGCATGAGCAAGGGCTTCTTTCAGGAGCGTGTCGTGTCCAAGACGTACCGCAGTCCTGACTTCACCGTCACGGATTCCGTCGATAAAAGCTTCCACCAACATAGAGTCTACATCAGCACGCGACTGGTATGCCTTACGAACCATCTTCTCAGCTTCGATGGCCCACTGTTGCAGGTTTTCCCCGTGGCGTTGCTTGCGGTCTTTCAGTTGTGCGCGGAAGGCGTGCTCCAGGTGCTTGTCACCATATCATGTCTCTAAGGCGTCTAACAATCGGTCGTATGTTGTGCCTTGTCTCACTGCCTCTAATACGGACAAGGCCTGATCCCGGAGTCCGAGTGTCAAGGCGGTTGCTGCCTGCTCGTTGTCCCAGCCGTTAACTTCTAGGATCTTCTGGAACTGAAGTCGGTTGGCAGCCCATGACAAACCACCATCGAACTGCGGAACCTAAATTTTTTTACCGAGGGTGAGATAGTAGGTTGTCAGACCACAGCTTTATATTTTATGTTGGCTATCTCCTTTTCAACGCTATCGATCCTCCTAATAAAATTATCAATTTCCTCCTTAAGCTTAGAAATCCGCTCATCGTGCTCTTGGACTTGCTCTCGTACCATTCCAAGCTGTTGCTCTACCGCTGCGGCTACGTCCTTAACAATCTGCTTAGCCTGTTCCTCCTGACGTTCAGACATCAGCTTAAGTGCTGACATTATCGCTGTCAGATCACTTGGCGCTGACCCTGCACCGGCTCCTTGAGAGACTTCAGCTTGAGCAATTTGTTCAGTAGGACTTTGGTCGGAAGTCGACGCACTCGCCTGACTGCGCATCGTGGGTCCCTTCTTGTCGTCGCGTTCCAACAAAGGCATTTTTATTTTCTATCCCACTTCTGACACCAAATGTTACGAGCGTGGAGAATAGAGTCAAACACTTTTGAAATTTCTGCATTGATTTTATTCTCGATGCTGTTTCGAATCTTTTTCTGACATCTGCCAACGTTATTTTTTTACTCATCAATCGATGACGTCGCGACACTATGTAGCAATAAAACGCAGTTTGGTTCAGGACTTAAACTGAAACCGAAGTATCTAGGGCCTTATAAGGTGGTAAAGATCAAAAGGAACGATCGGTAGGATCTGGAAAAAGCTGACAGTTCTACAGAGGGGCCTATCAGAATCCAGTTCGGTAGACCATATGAAATACTGGCCGACTGATGCTGAGGAGAGTTCTCAATGCAGTTTATACATCTGCGAGTAATAAGTAATACCATGTTTAGATGAGGGATAATAGGTGATGAGTGTGTATTAATTTAACTTGATTTATTTTTATCATTCAGTCTGTTGGATGATTTGGTTTGTTACTTTTTATCAGTGGATTACCAACTGATTAGTTTCGTTTTACCTTTTTGAAAATATTAAGAGGGATGAAAAAAGATTTTCTGTGATGCTTGTTTACCTAACATTAAGGTGTGTTTGTTCTTTAATATTTAGTTATATAGCAAAGTTGTTAAGTATAATTGACAGAATATGGAGTGAATGTGTGAAGAATTTTAAAGAAAGAAGGAAACATCATGACTGGAAGAATGCTTGAGGACAGTCATTGTTGCAGGACTGCCGAATGTAGGGAATGAAACGTACGGAGGAGACAAGACAGAGAAGATGACAGACGGACGTTAAGAAGGGCTGGTTGTATATTGTATATGATATTAAAGTATTAAAAGAAGTGTATCGATGTTATTGATTATTTTCATCCTACATCCTTATTTAAACATTGTCCATCTGTCCATCAACAATTTTCAATCTGGAGAACTACAAGGTGCAGGAGCTGGTGCTGAACATTTGTCATACAGACAGATCTCGCTCAGATAAGATCAGAGCCGTTAGAGTTTTGTTGGTATGTGGTCGAGTTGTGGGTGTACAAAGTTTCAGAATTCTGTATGGGACACTTGTACACATTATTTCAAGATTTAATTTAATCCCCTTTAATATACTTATTTATTTAATGCACTTGTAATTGTTATTAACATTGTATCTATATATTCAATGTATGCATCAGCTGTTATTCATGCAACTACCTACAATATCTCCTACTTCCCTTCTTAATTGGAGGAGAATACTATTACAGCATTAAGCCGGGCTTGTATACCGCAAGAAAATATATATATATATAATAATGATAAAATCAATAAGGCGTGTAAGGAGGCGGTGTGGAGTCCTACGCGTAACGACGTTTTAAAAAATATATATTGATAGTTATGTTGTCATAAGAGAAAGTCCGACGATGAACAACGAAAACACTTACTGATAAACTGAAATAGGAACCCTTTATACTCGGATAAAAGATACATTAATCACATATAGTTCATAAACTAACCATAAGGACACACATTGTATAACCTTAGTATATAAGAAGCTTGTATTACCAAATAAAATCAGTTCTCTCTCAGTTTTTATTAACTTAACATCTTCACTTGGGACAGTAGTTCCAAGTATGTAGTTTTTAAAAACCCTTCCACCCGATGGCTCAAGCTAACTATAGTAAAAAATTAAATAATCCATAAACCCCACGAGAATTACACGACAAACGCATTTTAAACTTGCCCACAGCGAGGCAAGAGTTGGGGAAAAAATATTCTATTAAACTATTCATCATCATTAACAGTCGATAAACGCCCACTTCTGAACAAAGGCCTCCGCGAAAGATCTTCACTTCGAATGGTCCGAAGTTAGCTGCATCCAGCGGATTCTTGTAACATTCATTAAATCGTCGGTCCACTTTGTAAGGAGCCTTCCAACACTTCCTCTTCCTTTTAGCTACCACGTTTACTAATCCGTCACGATATTAAACGATTATCAAAACTAAATCTCATAGATTATTCCAACGTTTGAAAAGACTTCCGCAGTCGTAGCCAGTCATAAAAACACGTTTAAGTAAATTTACTTTCATTATTTATATTAATATTAAAAAACATTATCTCATCAGTCAATACCCACCTGTTCGACATAGGCCTACCTCAAAGATATCGATTCTACGATATCTCAAATTAAATTTATATAACACTTGAAAAACCCGAGCAAATGAAATTACAATTAATAATACTATAAAGTATACATTTTAAAAAATATTTTTGTTTTAAACGGTAAAATTTCTGTACTAATTGTATATGGTTTTATTTTCCGCTTTTTGTTAAAATTACTTCATAGTATTTTGTAACTTGGTTTTTAAACCTAGTATTATAAAAATACTAGGAGACGACTTTCGCAAGTATGATCGCTTACCATGTGTACTTACATTACGTGTGCTATAATTTAAAAGGATTTTCAATAGTACGCATAATAAAACTTTATCAGTAGTAAATAATTGTCTAGTTTCCCTAAGAACCTACTTTATTTATATGATAAAACATTTTTAATAAAATAAAGCGATGCGAGGAAGCGTCAGGTTTACTCTACAGAACATTATGATAACCTTTCTTTTAATAGACAAAGTAATTCATAGTTTCATAATTGTATATTATATCTAAGAAACGAAGCAATCGATTAAAAATAGTAGTAAAACGTTTACTTTTTAATTTTATTTGTGTAGTCACACTTCGAGTAATTGAATCAAAATGCCTTGCTAATCTTTTACAATTTATTAATAATAAATTTTATAACAAAAACGGTGTAAATGACCTTTTATATATAAATGAAACTAAGACAGTTGCCGAATAAGTTGTCTGAAAACTATTCTTATAAAATTTTAACATTCTTTTAAGACGCTGCCAAATCTTTAACAATTTATTAAATTCAATTTTTTTTTATAATATTCAATTTAATTTATATTTATTCTATTATTAGTAAATAAGTTTGAATTTTATATTAATAATCACAAGATGAAAGACTGCCGAACCAATTCCTTCGCGTTACTGTATGTGCCAAAGCAGCACAGGAACACACCAAATAAGCAAACGAAAATGCACTTCCATAGTCTCCATTTCATGTATCCTAGACCGGGATACTCCCAATCCAAACAAAGTTCAATGAAGGCTGGATAGATGAAGCCCATGTTAGAAAGACAGAATGAACCAAGCTGCAAAAAAGAATTTTGTGATATATATGATAACAAGTAAATATATTTCGAGTTTATTTTTGTTTTGTTTAACGTGGAGAAAATACCTACGCTTACCTACCTGCGCGGGGGCAAAGACAGGTTATGTTGGACTTAAACCGACTACAGCCTCCACGATGTTCCTTCTCATCGCTTTACGGCAGGGTTACGGGTACAGAAAGACATCCGTGACCACTTCGGGGGGAGAACATTTCCTCCTTTCTTTCTCAGGTAGGGCGCGGCGAAACACACAGCGCGCCCTCTTCCTCGACCTTTCGTCGTCACATGGGCCACGGATTTCCCCGAAACCATCACTCAAAGGCCAGCAGCAGAGCAAGCTCTTCGGGCTCCTTTCGGCGAATCTGGTTTTATGCTCCGCCGCCGCGGATAGGGAGAGCGGCCGGCGTTACACTGGCACTTCTCCTTCCCTGCAGCCCCACTTCGGCTGCAGTTGGCAATAAGCACGGCGCTAAAAGCACCGCAACCCCCTGGTATACATCCAAGGCGAGCGAGAACCGCAGTTACCCGAGCACGAGCCTGAAGTAGCCACCTTCGCCGGTCCTACACCGGAGGTCGGCAGGTAAGTTTCTCTTCGCTTCACCGTGGGTGACAAAACCACAGTTACTAGAGCCCCTTCGCCACGTTGAGGCGAGAAACAGTTCGAGGGGAATATATTTGGCGTTAACAAACTCTCCCTAGACTAAGGCAAGTTTTATAATATATCCTTGTTAAACTGGTATCTGCGGCAATGGTAAGTGAAATTTTTCAGAACTACGTTTACTATCTTTGGAAGAAGTAAAGACTAAGAGAAATACAAGTGCGCTTCGCCACCAGTTTAATAACTCGATATTATTGTTATACAAAATCGAGATTTTGTTTAGATTCACAAAAAGTTAAAAATCAATTATAATACTTACCAGTCCAATGAAGGCAGAAACATTGGGAAACGTAAAGGCTATCAGTGTGATGACAATAACAAACACCCCTCTGTACACTCTTTCCCAGAGCCAGTGCTTGGACGAATCGTACCGCTTTTGAATGTAATGCCACACTAGCTCGAATGGCACCCAGAAGTTTAAAGCGAAAGTTACGTAGATAATTATAGCCATGAAGACCTTAAGAGTGATTGAGAATCTGGAAAAATTAAGGATTAAACCCAAGCATTAATTTTAACATGATCCTATATGTATTCAGTTTTTTATTAGCAATTAAATCCTTCCGTACAAAGATAAACGTAATAAATTTATATAACGATCAGTTCATCGGAGTCATAGTTAATTTGTTTAAAATTATTTATTATAATTTACTTTGGTTCCTCTGAAATGATACTATTAATTGCTTAATTGAAATCAAATGAAAAACTAACTGGGATTTACAATTCTAAAGTAGGTACAATGTTTGATGCTTACGCTGTGAACGGGAAATTGACCGTCACTGGTGATTTCGCCATTTCACCGAAACCCCAGTAACCGAAGGTGCCCATAATGAACACTACGCCTATCACAATAGACATACCTGCATAAATAAAAAATTTAACTCTTTAACGGCATTGCTCACCACATATCGTTTAGATCAGTGATATTCTCAACCACTGTGCCGCGGCACTTTTGTGTGCCGCCAAATTTTAGATAATCCCTTAATAATATATAAATATACTGTTATTTTTGTAGTACCTAACTATCTTTACATAACATTTTGTCGGACATTTAAAATTATTATCATATATACTTATTATCTCTACTTATTCCTGTTTATTTCTATTTATGTATTTCTCGTTTTTATTAATTTATAAATAAATAAATATTCTTTGTTAGTATATTATGTAATAATATTTCCGTACTCTTATCTTTATTTCTAATCATATTCCCTTCTATTGTATTGTATACACCTGCCTGCTCTATATTTTACATCAATTTACTTCTTCACAGGTCTGCTGGAAGAAAACTCTTTTAGGGCTCACCTTTTGTACTTTTATCGATGTATTTGTGTATTTTTCTGGTTTTCTTTTTTTTTGTGTGTACAATAAATAAATAAAAAAAAGCTATTTTACGCAGTTTGTTGTTTCAAGTTTTAAGCTGTAAGTAAATATTAAGCTTATTTTTTTCTTTGTGTGCCGCCAAATTTTGAAATTGTTAAGCGTTTGCCGTAAAAAAAAAAGGTTGAAAATCACTGGTTTAGATATTTAGTTAACAAGAAGACAAAAAATATAGCAAAATTGTTTTCCTTTCAAAGGTCTATAACGCTAAAAAGTTATTTTTTTCCACTTATAAAGTATTTATATTGTTATATATGATATTTTTAATACCAACAAAAACTTCAGACAATAATTTGATGTTATTTTTTTTTCTTAAATGAAAAGGTTATTAGTTGTCCACGATCACATTTGGTGTTAAGTGATGTGATTTATGTTGGAGAAGCGCATTAATCTGGGTAACAGCCTATTCACTCTCCTCTTGAATACACCTTTTTTGTGGCGAGGGAAATCTACTAAAGATATCCTGCTTCTGAGTAGAAGTCAGAGTTATGTGGGATTTATCCACTACAACCTCTCGGTCAACGTTGGTGCATTGCGGAAGGCTCTGGGATCTACTACGAAACTCACCGGTGCCCTGCACTACTGCTAATCGCATCCCAGGGAGAACTGTTACCCTCCCCAGTACCCGAAGTGTGCTGCGACAGAATATCAGACCACTTAGTATTCCCACATAAACATTGAGGGTCTCCTTAGTCCTACTCTTGATAGCCCGAGACTACAGGACTTGTCTTGAAGTTATATTTGCGCGGGAACACTAATGCCGACAATTTTTACTATTCTTTCCTTTCATTATTTATATTCTTGTCGCTTATTCTTTCCTAATATTGAGATTGTTTCATTCTCTGTTCGATTGTTATTAGTTCAAAAATCTTACCACCACATAAAACTAATCCAATCTTCTTCGGTTCTTCCATGTTATTTTCTATCGCTAACGTTACGCCAACGCCTTCCATACTAAAAACGCATACGCCCAGGAACTCAAGAAATCCCCCGATATCTTTATAAACCGGAAAATCAAACATGCTTTTTGACGCGTGTTTAACAGCGTAATAGACTGTAGCGACGGCGAGGATTACTGAAAAGAGTAACAGATATATGTTATATTACTAGAAGCTTCCGTAGCGTAGTTGGTATCCGTTTGCTATTCCTGATTAAGATTCCGGAGTCATATGTTAAGAAAATTTGTTTTTATAAACCAATAGATAGGGATTTTATAATTCTCGTGGCCTATTACTATCATTATGTTGAATATGCCATCATAATAGCATCGCCGTGTTCCGGAAATCAACATATAAGAGACGGAATACTCTAAACGAGTAAACTTTTCAATCTTATTAAGACAATACAAGGACAGGCGGTAGCCCTTTGAAGATAAAATTCTTGAAAATAAATATAATACAAATATTTTAATTAGGTGAAAGGAGAGGAATTTAAAATATCAGCATGTACTGCAGTTGGAGTCATAGAGATGATATACAGGTTTGTAGAAAACAAAGTGTTTATTATTTAATTTAATCTAGGACAGAGTAATACGGATCTATGCTCATAATAGATGAAGCTACTGCTTATGATTTTTCGGTTTTAGATATTTGTTAATATAACAGTCACAGAAATTTTCATGAAAATTATTAGTATGTTGTATGAGAGTTCAAGTTCAAGGCTACAATGAAGTTTACATTGTCGGAGATATATGTATGATACTTCCAAAAGGTTAGATACTGAAAAGCTAGAAAGAGAAGGCCAGGAGTTTAACCTAATTTTATGGTCTTATTGTACAACTAATAATTAGTCTTATTATATAACTTACATATAAATATATCAGCGACTATGGAAAATGGCGCTAGGTATTTCAACGATGTGATCATGCAAATGAGAACACAAGGTATCATAATCATTAGGATATAAGCTCTTAGTGGCGGGTCGCCTTCATTCTTGATATCTTCAACGCCTTCTACCAGTTGTTTTATTGTCCTGCATATTACTACTTGATAGACGCAACAGGATCCGAACAAGTCAATGCCTATAGTTAAATCGACCGCGTACCTGTAGTAAAACCAAAATTAAGGTCTAGTTGTTGCTTTTCGCATTTTTACTAGTCTCTTTACCTAAGACCTTTCAGATAGGCGAAACACTGTTGTCTCGATTCATTTCGTACTCCGTAAATTCTAATGATATGTATTTTTCCATTAAAATTTGTATAGACTAAAAATAGAATAAACCGTTTTTGTTTTTAAAGCATTCAGACAGTTAAATTATGCTTTCAAAGAGGGCTAAAATTATTATGAATTTAGATTTTTAGAAATTTATTACATCCGAAATTGTCCTCCTAACCTTAACGCAAGAATTAACACACCTTTTAAGCAGGTACTATCTTATTACAATTTAATGACCATACCGCACCTGAAGCATCTACTATATTTTCGCAAGTTTTCAAATGGGCAAATCGCGAGAGTCGCTTCAGCCAAATCCGGGTATGACATTTTAGCAATTTGGACCCGTCCATAAATCTTTTGTGCCGATGCAGCAACCATCTGGAGAGGCTTATTTATTAAACATGAGTAATCTTTGTTTTAAAGGACTAATTTAATATGATCAAATTTGTGCATCTATTTATCTATCCTTTCATCACCGGACGACAAGGCGCACGGCGAGACTCCATCCTTATGTTGTAAATATCCCCAGTTTACGCACTAAGAG
>DWLS01004757.1:0-13534 GCA_018246255.1 Pachliopta kotzebuea | reverse complement strand
ATACTTTGGACAATCTATAAGAAGGTGCATAATACTTTCTTCAACGTTAAAATCACAAGCACAAGACGGTACGTCTTTGCCTTTTAAATTTGTATAGATTTTAGCCAAAGCCCTCGTCCAGTTAAAGCCTGAACAATTAGCGGATTTAGCTTCATACTTTTTAACAGTGTATATGCTTTGTTATTGGGAAAAAAAGATTTTGTTACTGCCGCTGTATTGCTTTGTGTGTATCTATCACTCCAATTATTACGAGTTTGTAATCTAAGTGTGTGTTTTATGTAAGCAATATAATATATGAATTGCATGATCTGACCTGATCGAGCGAGCTTTGGTTCACCGTGTAGTCTTCAATGTCACAGCAGCTCTGCATCTCGGCGGTCAGACAAAATACGTCGCTCAGTTTTGTTGTTACCTCTTTTCCGTCAACTGAGAACAAAAACAATTTTACAATGATGCGTTCGTGGAATGTATTCCAGGAATTTTGATCACACAGCTATGTGTCTATTAGTTAATGATTACCTTGGCAGCGTGCTGGCAGTAGGAAGTGCAGTGCGTTCTGATGGAGGGCTTGCAACTGTGCCTGTGGTGCCGCCGCCCGCAACCTCCTCCACGCTCCGCGCACCGCACCACTCCGAACCCGCCACCACACAGCATGACCACCGCCAAACCTATGCACAATAGCAACACCATTAGTATCTTGAGTAATTTTGTAAACCCTTTTTACGGTTAAGATTTTTCGGAATCACCAGCTCTACTATCAAACGCTGCACCACGTGCACGGGAATGTTAGAAACCACCTAAAATGTTTCCGCTTGCTTTCAGTGGCGCGGCTAAACCTCTGATAGAACCCAACCAAATATACTTGATTGTCCAACTATATTACCTGTCGTGTTTTTCTTCACTCCATCCATTAGAATAGGACTGTAAATTTCCGCACCTAACATTTTTGTATAAATTTGGCTTGCTATCCTATATTTTGCTGTCAACGCCTGGACTGTGAGATTGAGATTGTAAAGGAGACAACCACAGATAACATAACCTCCCTGATAAATGAGGACGAGAGTTACTGCGTATTCGTGAAACACTGCAGAGCTGTTATCGGGGAGACAATCAAATGGAATAAAAGGCGACAGAAGAAAAGAAAAATAGAAGGAATATAAATGTGATAAGAGAATAAAAATACGACATGCACAAGATGACAAATAGAAGGAAATGTTGCAGATGTGTGTAAGAAAAGTAAAGTGTTATTATAATATTGTGAGAGAATGGTAGAGGATGATATGAAAGATAGATGATAAAGTATAAAGTAAAAAAGTAAAGAATAAAGAGATCGTAACATTTCCCGTCCAAATTTGCGGGTGAACGAAATTAAAACAAAAATACTAATAAATTAAAAATTGTAACATACACACCAAATATAGTGTTATACGGTAAAGGAAACTTGTAAGAACAATAGGGAACTTCACTCCCCTTTTATTTTACAATTTTCTTAAGGTATAGAAAGGTAAGAGAAAATGTCAACAAAAAAAGAAACGGAAATGTAGTTAGGGTATAAAGCAGGCGATGAAAGTAGAAGACGATACGGGGAAGGAGAAAACATTGGAAATAGAACATTGTAAAAGGAATGATGATGAATGATAGAGGAAAGTTCAAACGCAATTTGAGAGAAAGTATTCTATTACCACCACACATTCCACGATATTAAGAGAAATTTCCTGTCTACGGGGGAACGAGTAATATAAAAAAAGTACTGTTAAATTTCGGAGAATCCCAAAAATCTGAGTGCTGTATTTTATTGGGATGTATGAGTGCAAACAGTCCTAAAGACTTGCCTATTGCCCTTATGACGAAAGGCCCAGAGGGAGGCGTGTAGTATGTACCCTCCTACGCGTCCTAGCGGAGGAGGAAAAGGGGAGATTTTTCTCCCGCGAGGTGGGACTGCTTTTGCTGCTGGCGAGGTCGCCGATATTTTTCTGTACCCGTGACCCCGCCGTAAAGCGATCAGGTGAACATCGTGCAGGTTTTAGTCGATGCGAGTCCGACATAACCTGTCTTTGCTCTCGCGAAGGTAGGTATGCGTAGGCATTTTCTCCAAGTTAATAAAAAAAACACAGCCTGAGTATTTAATTTAAAGGAAATCTGTTCAATTGAATTTTGTTATAAAATTAAGTTTAAGTATGACGATGTAAAGGACAGAGAGAAGTGGAAGGAAAAGATAAGGAAAGCTCACTTCACCACCATATGGAATAGTAGCTAGGAAGAATGTGTTAAGTTTTAGTAGGCATCGTTGCTATATCGTAAGCGGCGAAGCGGGCCAGGTTAGGCACCTGGCCCCGCCAACGCTTTGGCGTTGTCGGGACTTGTCTAATAGCCGGAGAAGTCCCCTTTTAAAGGGATAACTTCGGTCTCTGCCGGGACGTTGGGGTGCCCTGTCGCTGACAGATCCGGGTCATCCCATTCATAACGGCTGATGGCTTTCGCGGTAGGTTTAGTGAGTAGGGTCTGCTCAGGCCGAGTCCCACACACCCCTCCGGACCCACCCACGGCACCGGCCGCATCGTTGCTATTTCTTGTAAATAAACAAATGTTGGGAGCGTAGATGATAGAACGTAGATACCTTCTGAGACAGTCGTCTAGCGGCGCCAGTGCTCTCAGTGTGCCGTCCTGCAGCAGCGCGACCCTCGCCGCCAGCCGGCGCGCGTCGTCGAGCGCGTGTGTGGTAAGCAGCACGCCGCGGCCGCTGGTGCACGCACGCCGCACGCCGCGCGACACACAAGCCCGTGACCCTGGATCCATACCGCTGCGAACATTGCCATGCTCCGATATATACCAATTTAACACATTTACTGCCTTCGAAATAATCGCCACCCCCAAAGAAAGATGAAAGCACAAAAAAGTGTAATACGGATAGGGCGTTGCCGCAAAATGACGCGCGGACACATCGCCCTACATCTGCGAAAAATATGCGCGGGCTGCCGAGTCAAGGACGGGCTCGGATAAAGACATTAGTCCCAGATCAAAACTTGAAGGTCCGATTCGCTACATTAAATGTAAATTCACTAACCAGTAGGACAAAGGAACTTGCAAAATTATTCTCCAGAAACTGCTTTCGAAATAATTGAAAACGATACCTGGCAACCAACTTTTTTAAGGCAAATTTTGATTTAATTTATAGGAATATTTAAAAATATTGATGAATGTACATTTTAATAAGTAAGTTAACTATAATGTGAGAGTGTACGCGTAAAACAACGTACAATCGCTTTAAACACTGCTGGCTTACTCACTGCTAGAAGATGAACGTGTCGCTCGCTCGGATCCGAGTGGTCGGCATTGAATGTGTTAACAATAAAAATAAATGTGTTTTAATTAATAAACCATATTATACTGCTGATGACTCTTTGAATGATAATGATGTGTAGGAATAAAACGCGTTGATTCTCGACCGATTAAGTTTGCGAGAAAGACATCGTTGTAGAAAAAACCAAATTGTGTACATCCCGTTGAGTTTCTCGCGTCCATTCTTCTCAAGTCCAATGTCTTTGATTTGCGAACGACTGCTAGATTTCTGTCGCTCAATAAATGAACTTTTATTCCTACTTTAAATGAAAATTTTGGCTTTGATTTACACCAAAACAACGCGCTCGAATACAAAGACTAACATAACGAGACAAGCGAGACTTTCACCTATTGGTTGCTTATATCTCTCACAAGGTAAGATAATATACACTCCACCAAAATGTCTTTGATATCTATGTCTGCTTGAGACATTACTCTCTTTACCAATTAAATTTATTAGCTACAAATTGAAATGGAGTTGGTATATATTATCACAGTACTAATTACCTAATTACTCGGTCTTTGATGGCAGAAATCCCCTAATTATTATATATTTTTTCTTAATCATAATATAATTGTACTGAAAATAGACTGTATGATAAGTGTTATTAGTAAATATAACGTTCACACACCTAGTGGGCTCGTCCAGCAGCACCAGCGGCGTTCTGCCCATGAATGCGATGGCCGTGCACAGCTTCCTCTTGTTCCCGCCGCTGAGCTTCCCGCTCCGAACGTCTCTATACTTGGTAAGGTCGAAGATCTCCATCGTCCTCTTTATGACCTATAGCATTTAATGTAATCTACAAGTCTGTCGCTGCTTGGAATTCAACATCAAGACATAAATAGTATGGCTTGGCTCAAACTATATATTGAAAGCTTAATTCAATTTAGATACGCAGTTTATTTGACAGTCTGTGAAATCGGGGCTTTAACCTTATTTAATGAGCTCATCTTTATTTATGGTTAGTCCTTTTACCTCTTCCTCATCAGTGATACCACGCAGTTTACAGTAGAACTTTAGCGTTTCCCATACTGTCATGAGAGGATCAATCGCGTCGCTCTGCGGACAATAACCTACAAGACAAGAAATTTAATATTAGCGACTATAACTAAACCTATTCAGTAAACAGTAAGTTAACCAGGAACAATGCTTTAGTAGGATTTTGGACATGTTCAGCTAATAATATGTGATTTGATTGCTGTGTACAATGAGGAGGAGGAATACACATTATCACATTCCTTATTTTTTTAGGCTACGGAAAGATTAGTGATGTTTAAGAGTTAGAGTATGATGATCTAGAATCTGAAACTGAAAGGCAAGTACTAGTACATACTGATAAGGCCTTGGCAGAGGTCCCGTGGGCCGACGCGTCGGTCGTCCAGATAGATACAGCCGGTCGTGGGCCGCACCTGGCCCGTCAGCATCGCGAACGTCGTAGACTTACCAGCGCCGTTTTGGCCCAACAACGCCGTACACTGCCAATTCAAATAAATTATATTTTTCCAAAAAAGGTTGAAGACAACCAGTTCATGTACTATGTTAGTAAGCGAAGCATTTACCCAAAACAATTTAGCAATTGTTATACAAATCTGCAATCATATGTAATTTTTTTAGTAATATTGTCTTTAAAATTGAATACGGTAATAATTTGCTTTTTGTAATTGAAATCTATCAAAACCTACTTGGCCCGGCGGAATCCCAAGCGTGAAGTCGCGCACTGCGATCCTGCGGCCGCCCAGTGCTGGGTACGCTTTGCCCAGCCGCAGACACTGCGCCACGTCTCCGAAATCAGGGGTCGAGCTCTTCATCGAGCCGCACTTATCTTCCGTGTCCACAAAACCTACGAGTAACGTAACTTGTAGTTACAACAATGACGTCCTCTTTAGATGTTAGTCTTCCTGCGTCAGATATATTCACTTCGAAGTATTCATTGGTTTCTTATAACTAAATTAATATTACATCAAATTATTCAGCTAACACAAACAGGGCTTGAAAGGTCTGTTTCACAACATCTTTATAAATTAACACAAATACTTGCATGTTATAAGTGAAGATACACAAAACAAGACAGAAAAGAAGTTTCTTAATAAACTCCATACTTTTTAAGAATGTGGTGTTATATAAGTAGAAGTTGGTAGCTTCTAGAAAGAGGATAAATAAAGAAATGTAGTTAAATTACCTGCGTTAATGTTGCCTATAGTTTTCAATCGTAGAGGAGCACGCGACGCGAGCACCCGCCGGCTCTCGTTCAGTACTTCCTGATCACCTCCTGTGAGAGGCTCAATTTTCTCTGAACGGAACCTAAACATTTCAATAGATATAAGTATATGTACTATAAATATTTATGTAGCAAAAAAATTTGCAGAATCTTCACATGATTGTAAGTGAACTGCTAAATTTTCTAGACAGAGCGTAGACAATGTTAGCATCCCTTTTAATAAAATAGGTATAGACTGCGCAGATCGATTAACTAAATAGTAAACAGAAACAGACATTCAACACCAAACACCAAGTCACAAGAATTTTTATTTTACAAATTTAAGAGTGTATTAAAATATCTGTGCTGCACACAGTTTTCATTAGTTCTGACGATTAATTTACTATTTCTCTTTCCGCTTTCAACATCAAAGTTTTGCGTTTATAACGGGAATATAAGTTCTGGGATAAACAGTGCAGTATATCTGTAGTACTATGTGAGCTTCTTTATATCTTGAACCTCTCTGACATAATTGTTGACATGAATCCAATTCAAAACTGAAAAAAAATTCCATGGTACCAACTTGTCAAAAATCACTTCGAAGCAATCGTATTCAATGGCCAGGTTGAGCAGGAACAGCACCGTTCCTATGAGCGCCAGCGCCACGTAGTGATACACTATCAGGTCCCCCAACAGTGGGTCGCGGTACGTGTCCATCCCGAAGAGTCCCAACACCTAGAATTAGGCAAAAGTGTAAAATATCTCTTTAATTTCCCTAAAGAGTGATTAATAATGTTAAATTTCTTTTACCTGCGCCTGGATAGTGTTCTTCGCGATTTCCAATACACCATCTCCGAGTACGAACTGTGGACTCAGCATGAAGATCTTGTGCAGTATCCACCGCGCGTTGTCAGTTATCTATAATTATTCATTTTTAATTATTCTATTCATGAAGCCATTCAGATAAGTATTCTGCAAAGCAATTTAAGATTAACAGTTAGTTCCAGCGGAGGTTTCTGGTTTCGGACCAGTTTCCATTATAAGGTCGTAACATTTAGCACAATCACAACTTACGTGTTCATTATTGTATTTGTCAGTGAGACAATTTTTTTATTTCCTTTTGAGTCGTTGGTACGACGAAGCGTAGTGCTTTAGTCCACCTCATTCAAAATAAAGGTAACGTTTCTATTAAGCAAAATTTATTTAATGGAACAGGGTTTTACAGGTTCATTACAACACCGTCTTTAAGTGTCTTGGTATCATTTATGCACGAGTAAAAGGATTAAAAGAAAAAATTAAATATTTTTACTTCAGATTCAGAAATGATGTCGAGGATAAGAAGCACCGCGAGGCCGACGATCCCGACGAAGGTGTTGGCGCAGAAGAGCACCATATTTGCAAGGCTCGGCTGCGAGAACAGCTTCTCAGTGACGTGCACCACGCCCGCACATCCGTATCTTAAACGTAGGCAAATAAACATTTAAAGCTAAAATAACCACTTCAGAAGCATATACTATTAATCAAATATTAGTCAATAAACATTCAAGCTAACTGTTGTAGCCAGACGTTATTTACTATCAGGTAAACTTCCTCGTTTCGTATCATAGAAAAAAACTAGTTCATCAGAAGACTAAATACACAAGTTACATGAACTATGACTAAAATTAAATATTTGAACAGATAAAAAGTACAGTTTGCGGGTATATTTGTCATGGTTCAACCCCACCAACTCGCACTGGGCTAGCGAGGAGGGAGACGACCAAAAACCTCCCACTGTTGAGGGAGGCCTATGTCCAGCAGAGAACGTCTATCGGCTAATGATTATTGTGATTGAATTATTGGATTGTTTGTAGCACTTACCCATACAGGACGATGAGGACACATATCGCCGGCAGATTATTTCTAGTCACGAACACGGGGAAGTGGAACGTTTGTAGCACGATCGTTGTTATTAACAAGTTTATCAATATTATCTGCAAACAACATCATTAATAATTCTATTGGAATATATATTTATTTCAACTCTTGACTATTGGAAAATTACCTAAAATTACATTAAGAGACAAAGATATCTGATGACGCGTTTTTATTCAGAATACTCTGCATTTCATATGTATGATGGAAAGACAATACTGATGTATTGGTGGTGTATTGAAAGGTTGATACTTTTGTGGTTTAGCCATCGAATAAGAAATAAGAGTAACAATCAGCTGCTTAACGGCTGTACCACAGCATAAGAGAGGTCATAGTAAATGTTTCATGAGAGTACGCGGGTAACTCACGGCCATATCCCAAACGAGAGCTGTGGTCCAGTAGAGGGCTGGCTTGACTCCGGCCAGCAGCTGCAAGCGCTTCTCCTGGCTGCAGCGCGCCGTCACCAGGTAAACGGAACCGCCTGCGCTCACCAGGCTATAAGCGATGAGGATCATGGCCGTGATGCCGGCGTCTGCGACGTGCTGATACCTGCATTGTTTAATATTTTTGGTCTTAAAAATTTCGTAAATTTGCTGCGCCTTCTTATATCTTCTGTGATAAACAAAACAGTGAATATTTAAACTATGAATTTATGTCATTTCTTTACGTTTTTCTTCGTCCGAAATTGGATTTACTATCAATGAATTCATACGTACACAGTGTCTTTATTGACCGGCTCCTTGGAGATCTTCAGTGGGTGAGTGTAGGTGGTGATGGTGGCGGAGTGGCGGCCGGTACGCGCGCGCAGTACTGCATTGTTCATCGCATTCAGGTATGAAGGCATAGCGTGGTGGCCCTTGTTGTTATACCACACCACCATGTTGGATATGTCGTTGTTGATCGTTGAAGAATATCCGCCGTACCTGATGCAAGTTTACCATAAAATATAGTTACAATATCACTTAAGCCTAACTTAACGTAAGGACGTCATCCCGCTCACCTTTTCTCAATGTAAATCTCTTGCGACGTTATCAACCAGTCGTTGAGGGTCTTCACATCAGGGAAGAGCATCATATCTGGCAGAGTGGTAGAATTGACATCGCTTAAGTCGCACTCTTGTTTTATTTCTAGGCAGTTGCATTGGGGGTTGTCCTATGAAAAAGAGTTTTATTAATAAAAAATAGTTTAGTATAACTAGTTTTATGTATACACATATTATTTTATAATTAAATGCCATGGGATTTAGTAAGCTGGCTTTAAAGACCTTGGTTCTCATAAGAGAAGTTACCTTCAACGTCCAGTTCCGCGCGTTCTGGTCGTATGCCAATAAATCCATAACTTCACGTGCGAAGGCAGCGTTGTCTCTCGGATCCTGCTTTGACGGGTTTTTACTGAAATAGATACAATTTTGTCATCATTGATCCTTGATCGTTTATTGATAAAGGCAATGTCGTTTATTTTTCTTTACTTTTATGAATAAATACGTACACAAGGAATTCAGTAGTGTTATCGTATAGTGCCCGATGTAGTTTCAGCGCGAATTCGTTGTTAGGCGGAGGCCGGATCTTGGAGAACGCCATGGCGATTATCACAAACAGTAACGGCAGCACCAGCAGCATAAACAACAGGGACCTGTCGCACAGTATCTAACTGTAACTGGGCACTAAATTTATGAAGACAAATATTATTTGAAGCAATCGGCCATTCCTGGTTAATTAGTTTTAGAGCGAAAGATGTTCAGACATTCACCATGTTCACCAATCGTTGGTAGACGTTCTTCTGCATGTGACGATCACAGCGCTAGTTATGTCTGGCACTGTCTCACGGGCATTGCAAATTCTCAATAGTTTACCTGTTCCTTGAGTAATGTAAGTAGCGCGCGTATAGGAGGGCGAGGAACTGGTTCCAAGCGGAGGCCACCAGTGGCCCTTCGCGCGGTACCAACGGAGCGCGATCGTTCTTCAAACTAGACGTAGATGCACTCTTCGACGGAGTTTCTGAAAGATTTTGTACAATCATTAACATTTAAGTGATAAGAAAAACTTACGTGAATAGTTTTGATACCCTTATTTGAGTATAACGGCGATAAGATTCTTGTTAGATCAAAATTGACAACATTGTGTTTATAAACCATTAAATAATATACACTGAGCACATATATTTTTAGTCAAAAATTATATTTACACTCTACGACACCTACGACTTTATAATTCTATGATGAATTTTATGTTTGAATTACCCAATTCAATAGTCTGTTGTGAAGCGTCTGCCTGTTGGCAGATGTTGAAAAACACCTGTTCCAGGCTGCAACAGTCCATGCTGAAGTTGCGGAACCCAAGCTCAGACTGGCTGGTCTCCAACAGTTTGCACAGTTCAAGATAGCTGCGCAAGTTAACTACGGTTAGTTAAAGAAATAATGAAAGATGCACAGGAAACCTGAAGCGAAAAGATTTCAAAACAATACCCGATATGGAAAGTTGTTTGTTTTGATTTCTTAAAAATATGATCGAAACAATTTTCCTGTATTAGTTGAAAATATATCAGTGAGGTTATAAAAAATTACAAAATATATCGACAAAACCTACTTATTACTGATTCCATCAGTATCAAAATAAGGCAGGGTTATTTCGACCTCCAGCCCGTTTACGTCCATTAGGTTTGCATTCTTTATGACGCTCCTCACAGTCGCCAGCAAGATCTTAGTTTTCTCCTCAAGTCCTATCTCCTCGTCCTCTACAGTGTCCTCCAGCCCCACCAACTTCCTACTCCTCTCTGGATACATGACCGTCAACTTGTAGCCGCTGCCGAGGGAACGTTTGATCTCAATCGGCGAACCGGTCGTGTGAACTTGGCCCTACGTCAAAAAATAATAGAAAGTGTATAATTAAAATCTTTTTGTACCTGACATCTGATTATTGGTTTCACCCAGTACTATACATCCGTACTGTCATCAGCTTTTATCCATTTCCTACATAAATCTTGCCAGAGCTAGCAAAAAATTGTAAGTACAGTACGAACAAATCGACTGTCTGATTCACATATCACAAACACTAATCCCAATTCTTATCCCTGTAACCTGGAGTTCTTGTCTTAACTGACCCTTGAGATCAAATTGACTGACCTTCAGAATATCTCTGTTAGTCAGTTATACAAGGAAGGGTCTTGTAACGATAAAAAGACTTGTAACTTTACTACAAGTAACGATTTAACGATAGAACAACTACTTTTACTTTTTTTGTGAATGTACTGTACCTTATGCATGATGACGATTTGATCGCTTAGCAACTCGGCCTCGTCCAAGTGATGTGTGCTTAATAGAATCGTCCTGTTTTCTCTCAGCTTCAGAATCATGGACCAGATGTCTCTGAGCATATATATAACAAATATAAGTTTCGTTTTTTAGGTCATTATCATTGTTGATTTGTTAAAGTTTAATATTCGTATTTTCGTTTTGCAAAATTGAAACTTGTCCAGTTATTATTTTTGTTGTTTATTACAAAGCTAGATTATTTTTTTTTATAAACCGTTATTAATTTCTGCAGAATTTCGACCTCGTTTTGTTCTTTGTGCTTCATAAGTAACACGACTGTTATGAAATTGTGATTCTAATTTTTATTAGTTCTATTTTGACGTTGTTAAATATGTATTGGACTTATAAATCGTTATACATCCAGTGGTTTGTTATAAATAAATGGATCGTTACCTCCTGGCAGCCGGATCAACGCCGGCGGTGGGCTCGTCTAGGACCACTAACCCCGGCTCCGCCACAAAGGCCAGCGCCACGCACAACCGCCGCCTGGTGCCGCCGGAGAGGCTGGACACGGGCTCCTCGGCCACTGCACCCAGGGAAAGCACCCGTAGTATACTGCACAAATAATAAAAATTTGTTAGGAATTCAGAGAAGGAAGGAAACTATGATGATAGTAGAAAGCTAGAAAGAAATATAAGCACACTGAAACAGGTAACAGTTTTGATTAGTATTGTTAATAAAGCTAGTGCATTAGTACATTAAAAAAAAGTGGGAGGTACCTCTCGACCTGCTCCCTCAGGTCGCTCAGATCGCGGCCGCTTTTAAGCTGCGCGTAAAGCTGCACGTGCTCGCGGGCAGTCAGCTCGCGTACCAGCACGTCTCGCTGCGGGCACACGCCAATCTCCGCGCCGCCCCCACTCTCGCCCCTCATCACCACGTGACCCTGAGTGGGCTTCAGCATACCAGTCATGATCTTACTGAAAGAAAAGTTTTTCATATAAATACACTAAACACACTACTTGAATTTATATTACCAGTCTATTTTGGCTCAAAACAACGTACATAAGCGTGGTCTTCCCTGCTCCGTTGTGCCCCAGCAGCGTGGTGATCTGCCCAGTGTGAAGCTCCACGGAGACATTGTCGAGAGCCAGCTTCGCCTGCGTGCCACTGCCGTATACCTTGCTGACGTTTATCACGCTCACTCCAGCTTTTTCGCCCGATGACTTGCTGCTTATTACATTTTTTTGCAGTGCCTTAAAGCCTGATTGGAAAAACAAAACCAATCTTAACCAAAACCGGCAAAGCTAGAATAAATGTATTTATTTCGAAAATATAATAGTAGTAACAACCTCCTTGTCTTTAAATAATTATTTACTAATTATTTAGCCAACTAAACAATTCTTTGTAAATATTGTAGTATTTCGATTAATAAAGCGCTGCAGTTTAGTTGACCTAAAAGTAAATATTTTTCTGCACTTTACACTTACCATAAAATCTCTCAAGTAAAAGTCCAATAAGGATATAGATGATGCCATCCAAAACGATTATGCTTGCTGCTACCCCGATGCTCATATTGTCAGCTTCGACGGGGGAGTTCCATAAATGGGTCCACTGCGCGCCCAAACCCGTGGCTTCGTATCTCAGGATGTAGAGGAACGCGTAGCAAAGCGATGAGGACATTGAAATACACTGCGGAAATGGGCACCAAACCAATCGTTCGTTCATTATCTTCAAGAATTATAGAAATTTTAGGTATCAAGGCGTCGTACATGTTCACGTGTAGTGTATATTTTGGTAAATCTCCGTTGGGGAAGATCGTCTTGTTTTTGTATTGTTAAAACTATAATGATACTCACAACAAGAAATTTTAAGGAGCTGGTCAGTAAAGCCTCCCACGATAAGATCAGCACGAATGGCATAAAGCTGACCATGTAAGCCAAGCCAGAGCATACCGCCGCAAAGCTGGCCGCCTTAAACAACTTCGATAGCATATAGCTGAAATGAAACACAGGATTTTCAATTAGCTTCTCTTTAAAGAGTAAGCATCCAAAGAAAAGAACTAACGAACGATAGTAAAGGATGGATAAATATTGTTGTTTGAGCATTCGCTCCCATACCACTTACCAGAAGCAGAGTACAGAAAAGGCGTAGATGTAGAGCAGCATGAAGATCATGGTAGGTGCGGTGTGAGGTAACACTCCGCCGAAGTATAGCACCGTGGCGACGCACGTGCACGTCAGTAGCAGTTCCACCAGCGACGATAGGTACCAGGACAGTGTGTGATAAGACAGATCCACTCCCATGACGGCCATTAGCTGGAAAAGATGAAAGTTTTAACTCTGTATTAATTATGGTATTGTCAGCCAAGACACTAAAACTTAATAAAAAAGAAAAAAATATTAAAAAGTTTTATTGTTATAACAAATATGTAATTTATTTGCAAAAGGTTGCAGTTTATGGAGATTTCTCATTATAAGTTGTGTATTGCAGTTGATAGAAATATTCAAGTTGATACAATATATACAGACTTCTCCAAGGCTTTCGACGTCGTAGACTAATTTATATATATATAAAAAAAAACTTGAGTGTTATGGATCTCATAGTTCTTTTTTAAAGTGGCTTTCTTCTTATTTACTAAACAGAAAGATGAAAGTGCTGCTAAATAGATTACAACCAGAGCCAATTATCGCCAAATCTGGTGTGCTGCAAGGACACATTTTAGAGCCGATCTTATTTAATATTTCACGTTGTTTTAAAACAGAGATATGCTTATCTTTGCATTTGAATAGTAAAACAATATAATACAAGGTTTAAATTTTATAATATATATATA
>DWLS01004756.1:0-13534 GCA_018246255.1 Pachliopta kotzebuea | reverse complement strand
GTGATTTTCATTACAATAAAATATTGATTATTGTTTCTAGGCATTTTCCCTTCGCAATCCCAGCATCCCTCACAATAACTTTATAATACATAGATATTACAGAGCGTTTTGTTACTTTAAAATATTTTTATAAGGGCATTAAAAAATGTTACTTAAACGACCATGTAATAAATATTGGTAAGTAAAGAACATGACATAATTCTACCCGCGGTAGGTCCCTTTTGCAGCTCCTATGTTTACCACCAAATAGTAATGTAGGAACATTACTGTATTCATATTTGAAGGGTATTGTATGCTAGATACATTACTGGGGTAACGAGACTTAACAACTTATGTCTTCGGCGACAAGCTTAACGTTGTACTGTGTATACAATCTTAACCAGCGTCACTTTGCTATGGTAAGCGTATAACTTACCTTCAGGTGAACACCTTGCCCGTTTCGTCGCTACTATGAATATAAAAAAATTACTCACGTTCTTAGTTCCCTTTTTAAGTTTATTTCTTTTTTATATTCGACTTATTGAGTTTAGTAAGTGAAGTAATTAAGTAGAATATACATGACTCATTTTGTGATTGTAATAAGAAAAAATAATGGAGTTTGTGTAAACAACTTCCGCATGATTTAGTCACAATAAAAAATATTTAGGTTAGTTTCTTAATATTGGGGACTGGTGAATAAACAAATTATATGGAAAACGTTTTACATTTAAACAAAAACAATAGCACGATTACGCAGTGTCATTATTTTGTGTACCAGCTGTTCAACATACATACATTCCATTCAAAACAAACCGGTTGAACGATAGCATTACTATATAAGTTTTACAGTACGCTGTTTCTTTAGTTTTTTAAGTGAAAAATTATTAAAGAAATTATAAATTGAGCAAAGGATGACAATACAACATACTTGAAAAGGACCAAATTAAAAAATTATAACATGATATGTATACATAGATCAAAATTAATAAATGTAAATAGTACATTGGCAAAATAATTAAGGTTCTGCATTATTGAAGATTTTTAAAGTAATAATGGTTAATATTTAAAAAAAGGAATATTTTTTATGTCAATTTGTTACAGAGTAACATATTTGAATTATTAAATCGACGTTTAAAAGATCGATTTAAAATTACTGTGCCAAGGGTTAGTTTTATGTAAAATTTATACGCAAACAATATTTCAAAATTCTTTAAAGTAAAATGTGTCGGTTATAGTTCCGTAAATGTAATTTAAGATGATATTAAATAAAACTTTCAACCCATGGAAATAAACCTAAAGACTTAGATTTGTAGCTGAAGAACTTAGGCCTGCTTCTTGACATATTTTTACTTCCGATATATGTCGGTGTGTATATAATTTTATACACGCGGTAGCCTTTATTGTAACATTGAACGTTGACCTACATAGGCCTTGTGTACTTGGGCCATAGCCAACGCGAAAAGGTCTCTGATATGATATAAATATTTACCTCACTGGCAGCTCCTTCCTCAAAAACAGAAACGACTTCCTCTCACACGCGTTCAACCCTAAAACAAAAATATATGTTTTAATTGAATTTTAGTATGTTTATTTCGAGCAACATGTATTAAAAACATTATAATTAACTTTTTTCTTTAATTCATTCAGATGCTGCTAGTTTGAAGATATTCGAAATATTTTTATTTCCAATAAATTAATGTTCTAGTTGTATTTCTAGTTCTACTAAAGAGTTCTATTTCTGTTAGAGAAAATGGTTAATACGTGCAACGTCCTCGATTACAAATTGTGCCAGAAATCATACAAAGTAACAATGTTTTTTTTTTCATGATAAGTTGATTTTAAAATGACTGAATTTAAATACTACAATTAACCGCAAACGTTCCCACAATTGTATTCTCACCCCACGTTCATAGCGAAAGAAATATTAAGATTACTTTATTTAAAATATATACAAAGTAAATATTTACATCATTAACATTCTTTTTATTGAATGTAAACAAAAACCGAATAAAATTATAATTCATTGAATACACTTTCAAAGAATACAACAAGGTTTTTTTTTATTTATGTGATTTACCAACTTCTGTTTACATTAATACAATAATGAAAAAAAAACTTACAAGATATAAAAAAACGTAAAATTCGTAAACAAAATTATTCACTAGCAAAATGTATAAAAAAAAGAAAAACCTAGTTGTCAATTCAAATTAGCGTTGTACATAACTAAGAAAATATTACTATCAACTATAAAAAAAACTATTCTTTAATATTTTTTGTGTTGTAGACATAATTAAGAAAATATTACCATCAACTATACAAAAAACTATTTTTTAATATTTGATGGAGCTTGGTGGCTGGATCGTGGTAAATATTTAAGAGATCGTTGTAGTCTTTATTTAACTTGGTTACTGTAATCCCTGTACAAAGAAAGCATCCTTAAAAACGCATTAAAGTTTAATAAATAATACATATATTTATAAATTAATAATTAAATTTTACACTGAGACACATGAAAATTAAAAAAAAAGAACTTTTTCAGGGTATATATTCATTGGTAACTCTATGGATATATATACATTGAATAATCTGTAGTTTAAATAGGTGGATTTCTTATTAAGAAACCGACTTTTTTTTAAAGACATAAATGAGTAATCGGAATAGCCATGTGACTACCTATCACATAAAGACTTACTTTTCCGACTTACCGATTCAGAAAATCGATAGAAAGGGTGGTTTGTTGCGGGCGATAAGTAATTGAAATTCTATCAGCAGACTGGCAAACGGGGATTGACTAATGGTTGTGGTAATGTTGCTTTCTATAAAGCTTTGAATTTAAATTATTAGGAAAATTGTTATATATGTTATCAGGAGCCTAAAAACAGTACATTTATAATGATTTGGTGTTTGCCGATTAAGACTCAAATCAAGTAATCTTCCTCACGCTGATCTCTATCGCAATAACAATGACGACTTTAATTTAAAAACCGGTAGAACTAGTTTTTTAAACTACAAAGTACTACTAACATACAACACATTTCATCACATGTCCTGATTAAAATTAATAGCTCATAACTATGTCAAAAGAGATTGGTTTTTACCTCTTAGTAATCTATTATTATCATAGCTTGCAATAAGTAAAAAGAAATATGTGATCAATATAAAAACGACATCCTTTTCTTAATTTTTTTTTGTTATAATATTAAATAGAACTTTCAAGTGGATTCACTGTCAAATATTATTAATAAAAATGTAAATAATCAGAGGTATATTAAAAATACTCTGTCATTAGACAGAGTATTTTTAATATACCTAATTAAAAAATTATAAAAAATATTATAAACCTATATATATATAACCTATATATTATATTATAAACCTATATAATTGTATAAACCTTCACACTTTCTCTTTACCGTAACATCTATAAAATATGCTATGCTGATTATATATTATAAACATAGTATTATCTTATATTTATGTTTCATTAAATACATTGTTGTATAACACATGATAAGTTGAGGAAAACTTTGAAATTATCACATTATATGTAGGTAGTTTTAATATATTTAACTAGAGATTAAAAATACCATAATAATAGTCATAGAGCAAAGTCCATTAGTCGAGACCGTAGAAAGCATTTGACATATGAATCAACAGCTGATCGGACTTTGAATACCGGTTTAGTGTATTTATAAATAGTCGTCCTTCACGTCTAGACAAATTGCTAAATTTGTATATCGGCAGTATTTAACGATACAAATGAGATATTTTCGTTTACAAACAAGCTATATCTGTAATACAAACTTGCAGATGACGAAATACTAGTCAAAGAATAATTAAAGCCTTTTCGTATAGGAAAGGGTAATTGAAAGCGTATAACTGAATAATGGAATAAGAGGCGATTCTTGGGAAAGGCTTAACTCCAACAGTGAACTGATGAAGATGATAAAAAAAATATGTGAATAATGACAAGAGTTTATATTTAAAAAGAATATCTGCAATTTAAACATACAAATGCCCGTAGTCATTGGAAACAAAGATGTTTGATCTAACGCCAAACCGGTTCTCCCAGTGTTATGAATTTTCCAAGGTATTTACGTATTTAGGTGCTAACGTAAATTCTAAAATAATCACTTATCGCGCAGCTACTAAATGTTAGCCAAGATTAATTCTAAAACGGTTGATATTTATGTATTGGAATATTTTATAACCGTTAAACGACTGACCGAAAAGTTAATTATGATTTGCGAACGAAAATAAACCTATTGCGACGTACATACTAAAACATAGGTACAAACATTGTCTTTTTATATTAACGTTAAATAACTATACTTAGACTACCACTAGGCATTTGTAACTACAATACACTTAAAATGGCTTTATGTAAACATCGTGGTCACATTATCACCTATGCCCGGAATACATCACATTAAATGTCAGATGATACGTAGTTATCGCGATACGGGCCTTTGTTTAGGATACTGATTGTAGTAGAATTCAAAGAGCATTTAATATATAGAATAAACATATTACATGTTTAAGTTATTACTGATTTAATTAACTTTTGTGTAAAGACTTTCTCATATACTTATTTACAACAGTAAACAATGCTGTGATTAAATGTACATGGTCATTTTTTATAATAATTTTCCTGACTTTAGCTAAGTAGTTTTAAAAAACCTTATATACGTAATATATACTTGTTTTATTATATATCGTTTTTTAAAGGTTTTTTTTTCTTGAATAAATACTATTTTACACGAAGTAAACAAAACCTACCGGTCGCTACAGTCCATGTTCGTAATTTCTCAGCACCTGTCATGCCAACTATTAATAATTTTCATATATTATATATATGATGCTACGTAAATTGAAAAGACGCCAAGAACAACTTAGCATATATGTAGCAGATACGTATATATTAGCACTTGGTTAACTGATGGTCGACGAGGACAACGTATGTGTTGCCATGACCACGCCTCTTAATTGATCATAGATACCGTTAGAGTAATGAATACTACAAACATAGACGTAGGATATACGGAAGAGATTAGGAGAAAAACGGAAATAGACTAAGATTTTTTTATGAATCTTTATATTTAAATATGTATTCCTAATTACAAAATTGGGACTAATTGCTAGTTCGATTAAAATAGACCAAGCACAAAATTTTTTCTTCTTTTATAAATCATTTATTATTTATTTCCTTCATGTTTCATACCATGGAGATATATATATGTAAGAGTTCGGCCATGACAAATATAAGATAGAAGTCTAAGAATGAACAAGAAAAGCAGGACGTTAACTGGGTAAGTAAATGGCTTATGTACAAACAAAAAATATCACTCATAGCAAGTGTTACGTAGCTAGACTATTTATGCCATGTGATGTTTTTGGTACCAATTTTACGCGATGCTAAGAGACAACGAGGTTGAAGGTAGCAAATTATCCTATCACAAAATTCTCTAGTTCTCGTGTGTTATTAATCGGCATACAAAAATAGTTATATACCAGTAGATTTACAATACCATCTGAACATCTTAAAAGGCATTTGAATAATACGACGGAGTTAGTTCCAACACCAAAATATTGAAAAACAATACTTCAAACTAAATAATATTATCATATTGTTAAATGAAAAAATATTATTTACACAATAGGATCTAGACGCCAAGGTTAATAAGCGCAAATGCATATCACAGTCAATAAATAATAATCGCGACTGACTCCAGATTATAGTAGATACCTATTATCATAAACACGCAACAGTAACGACTGTACTCTGTAATTTCAATGATTTTATATAATATAAAAGATATAAAAAAGGGTAAAACCTTGTGTAATTATGAAACTATTAACCAAAACTTCTCAAGCCTTGAATAAATCCTACTGAATTTATGTCTCAAAGAATACAACATAAAAAGTTAACTTTATTGTCAAAAACTTATTAGTTGTTACCACAGTAATTTTACTAGCTTACAACACACTTCTAGACCACAACTAGACCGCAGCAATGTTTGTACACTACTTTTTGTCGGCTGCAATAGGATCTGCGGTTGTAACCACCTTTTTTGCTGCGAGGGAAATATTCGGCAAGATACCCAACTTCTGTGGGGAAGTTAGGGTTATGTGAGATTTATAGCCATTAAAACGCCCTCGGTGGTCATCCTCAGTGCATTGCGAAAGGCCCCGGGATCTTCTATGGAACTCATCGGTGCCTACCTGCACTCCTGCTAAGGACATTCCGGGGAGAGCTGTTGCCCTCCCCAGCATGAACAGTATGCTACGACAAAATACGAGATCACTTCATAGTTGTCGTCCGACCCTTAAAGCTCGCGATTGTACCTACCTAGACGGTCACCGGCAACAGAGATAGCAAATACTATGGCGACTGATAAAAATGCAAACTTTTGACAGATGCTGTAAACAAAGCTGTGAAAACAGACCAAAGTTAACATCCTATGAGTCAACTTTTTAGGAACACGTGCGAGCACGACACTGAACACGTGATTGTGTGTGAACACGCGACCTACACACGCTGCGTCACAATGTGGACGTGCTGACTGTCATACATTCGCATTTGGATAATGTTATCATGAAAAAGTTTGTCCTTTAATGCAACCTGTTCAAACATGAACGCACAAACATATGAATTACTAAACTGAATACTAAGAGATGTATTTTAACTATATGAAATACTATTTTAATTAATAATAAAACAGGGGTACTCATTTTAACATTTTTTTGGATCAAAGACGTGAGATTTTGTTCGAGGTCAGAAGCGGTGCCTTGGTGTTATAATATGCTGAGACTGATCACACATAATCGACGGACCATATGCCTGATTCCACTTCATATATTCAAAAAAGGTAATTGTTGATTAGAACTAAATTGATGATCCTTTTTTTAACACATTTTTTTTGAGTTGATCAACAAAAAAGGGGAGATTGATTTTAGCACTTGTTAATATTTTAAGCGAATTGGTTTCGTTCAATCTCTATTTAATTACGGTTCTACTTTTCGGAAAAATAAAGGATTATTTAGAGGAATCATAAACATAACCTATTAGTAAAAAACATGACAATAATGAAAAAATATAGCTTCGATATATTAAGCAAACTCTATTCTATTGCATGATTTAGGAAAAGTCGCTGAAGTTTCATCTTAGAAATCATGCGAACTCATTAACCGAAATCTTAACCGAAACTAATATTTGTGCGACAATTGACGTATTATATTAATACCAGGATACACTAAAATTATTATGGTACAACAAATAATTGTTTTTTTTTTAATTTGTAATTAATTTAAAATTACAAAACTACCTAGACGACATGTACGAAACCAACGCAATACAAATATAGTTTAAACACGAACGTTTGTACGTGTGATAATACTTTGATTAATATGTTACTACGTTACAGAAATTTATTTCTTCATTATATCACCATACACTTTCGTTTTAAGCTAAAATTCTAATAATAATGGTGTATAACAAATAATGAAGTCTTAATCATGTAAGACCCAAAGACGATCCGTACTCAGACCCAAGGTGAGGTGGACAATGTACTATCAAGAGATATGCGAAAGTGCCTATTAACTGATGACGAAATCGAGGACAGAACGAAGAGGAGGTAAAAGAGAATTATCTAAGAACGTTCTCTTGATATTCAATTTTCATTTTATTATATACAAATAAAAGATGTAAAATATAAAAATAAAAAGATTACACTATCAATATCAATTGATCGGTAAATTGTAAAGAGCCCCACAAGGACTTTTGATAAGACAAAGATCTCATGATTGGATTATACGACCTCAAGCCTACAATCGTTACAGATAAAAATAAAGTGCTAAGCCTATAACGTTCACACGAGCAAGGTAAAAATTATCTAAAAAAAATTATTATCAGTTGGTTTCTAATTTGTACAGGTAATAAGTGCAATATAATATTATAGCTTTTCATTATTTTTAAATGTTCAAGGAATCAGAATTTTATTTAGATACATGGTATACTGTTTTCAGTACCAAACAATCGGGGCACAAAAGTATATCTATTATAAAGAGGAATAAGAAATAAAAACATGCAAGGTATTTAACTTTGATCTTTTTATTCGACGAGGCGACTAGACGAGCAAAACAAGGCGTTCACCTGATGGTAAGTGATGCTGATTAAGATGGTGTACACCACACGAAGTTCGGCTTGTCGTCTTGAAACAAAGTGCTAAGTCTCGTTACCCCTGTAATTTATTCGGAACATGGTAATATTTGCACAGTACCATTTGTTGGTTGCATCAGGAGTTGCGAGGGTACCTACCTAGATGGTCTCTGGCAGCTGACACCTAGCACCAGTCAAATGGGCTGTTACAGTTTTGAAATTGAAGTTCTGTTTCGAATTTTTATTTAGCCTTGGATATTGTAGATAAGTACTGATTTGACGTTCACAATATATTTTTAAATTCAAAAATTCCGCAATCATTTTGTATTATAAATACGAATGGAAGATTCGCAACGCTACGAAACTATTCGCGATAAGAAAATTATAACACAATTATCAATAGTGATGAAAAGTTTCTTATATATGAGCACGGAAAGAACAAAATTATGTATCAAATAATATATATAAAACAGTAAGTATATTTATATTAAAAGGAAACCTCTGAATTGTCTATTAGATGCAGATAATGAAAAAACTCTTAATGAAACGCTCGTTAAATATTAAAGAAACGAGATGCAACAAACACGTTATAATCTTGTATTTAATATATGCCGTGACCTTATTTTCAGTATTTATATAAATTATTATACGGCGAATATGTAAGTAATTTGTGGTATATTTGTATATTATTTTCGGTATAATTTTTGTTATTTAAAAAATTAAGTATGAAAAATGGACAGTTATGAAAAAGCCGCACCGATTTATTTGCGCAAAAGGATTACATAGTAAGCACTACATAAATGTTTATAGATAAATAATTTAAAAACAAAATATCATATATTATATATTTTATATATCAACGACTTTTAATAAGTAAAAATAACGAAAAAAAATATTACGTAAACGTCATTGAAAACTGTTATCGCGAGTTTGTTGGAGGTGTGTACGTAATCAGTTTCAATAACAGATCTGAATTAATACGTATATATGTATGTAAAGAAGACTCGCATACTGAGTATGTTCGTCCTTTTAGACATCCAATGCTGTTCCTACATAACAAAGGCAATATATAATAAGCAAATATATGTCAAAATTAAACATTTAATTTTTTTTAATATTACGTATACATTTATGGTCCATCACGAAAGGACCACATCCTTCAAAATTTTGTTTTAATAAAAGGTAGATGTTTTTTTCGTCACTGAGCTACTTCCTTTGATATGGGAAGAATTTTAATTACAACAAGAAAGAATTTTAATTACACAATAAATCTTAATTTCTAGAGCTTAATTTAATCCAAGGCAATTAAAAGCTGGTTGATTTTTCCAAGAAAAACATCCGTGCAATATCATCGTACAACATAACTTGTATTAATAATGAAAATACATCAGACAAGTTATTTATTAAGAACTAATATTTAAGAATTGATATCAAAAACAACAATAATTTATTAACCCAATAACCATTCATTCTATTTCCAGTAAACTTTCAAATAATATTTATATTTTTCTCAAAGATTTCAAAACATTGGAAACCAAATTGACTATTATTTATAATAGCTATGGTAATAAAGGTTTCATTAAAATAGGTCCATCTTAATATTTATTACCTGTAATAAAAATACAAACAACAAGATAAATCAAATTTGTTTATTTCGTATATATGTATCATATAAACAACACTTATATGAAGTAACCTAATTTTTTTATTAAGAAAAGATCTTTTTTTCTTATAAATAAGAATTAATATTTACATGTGATGGCGATGGTAAAATGGCGTTGAAACTTCGATGTTATATCACAGCAAACAACTCATATAATAATTGGAATCGTATAATTTTTTATGTAAACTTAACCACATCGATTAAAAATATATTATAACAAAATTTACTTGATCGTTAGAGCTATGTTTATAGTTATAGAACTCTAAATTATTTTGATATAAAAATCTATTATAATTTTTGAAAGGTTTGCTTTATTTAAAAAAAGGTCTTTCTTTTTATCATAAATGGGTTAAGATAGGAGTCAATGAAACAGGAAGTTAACTTATAATAATGCCGAAGTTAGTGTAGAGTAATCGCACTGAAAATTTTGACCATCATATTTACACAGCAAAATTTTAATAGGGACGGTAGCTTACCACACATGTTAGAAAAAGTTCGTGTCCTTCAACTTTCTGATCGAGAAATCAAATTTTCGACGTCTTTAACTATTGAATAGAAAAATCTTTAAGTTATTATTACCTTAAATCGATTATAATTATTTTCAAAAGCTTATCTTTTTCAATGGAAAACAAATTTTACTTATCATTAAGACTTTACCTATTAGGCTAAGCTAAGTTTATTCTTGTGTCAACTATTTTTCATTAATGAAGATACATCCGCGATGTTTCGTTAAAAAATTTACGATCACTCGAGTTAAGTGGGTGGTAACAGCTGACAGTTTTAAATGTGTTTGTGTTAGTGTCCGATACGCGGTAACATTTCAAGTCTTAGAAAATAAGATAGCGTAGGTATGATCAGAGCGGTGACGTCACGCAGCCACACTTGTTATTGCGGACTTTAGCCCAACGGCGGATACGTAATAGACAACAAAACAAAAACATAAACATAAAAACGAAAACATGTATAGTTAAAATAATAACAAAGATGAAACATGCGGAATGTTCTGAATTTATTATTAAGATGATATGTTTTATTATGTCAACAAAAAAACTATCAGAAACAACAAGCGAAACAGAAACAATGTGTTCAGTGTTTGAATTCTTTCTCCTATCATTACACTTATTGTTTTGTTGTTTTAATCGAACCCGTTATAAGAAATTAACAATATGAAAATACAATATTGTTTACAAATAAATAAATATTATTTTCTATATATGAAGAACATATAACAGAAAAATAATCAAGTATTACAATGAACACTGCAAACTGCTGTTATTCAACAGTCCAAAAGGGGCATACATCAATGCATACATTACCAACAAAAACAATGCTATTACATTTTGTAATGTACAACAGTTGATTGTTAGATAGTAGATTATTTATATATGTTTTTTATTTTTTGTAACATAAAGCATACAATGATTTGTAATTGTTATTATAAACAGTGGCCGAGCTATCATATGAAGTTGACTAAAATAATAAACACTTTGAAGGCTAACCATAAAGATTATAAATACGCAATCTACACTGTTTACATTCAGCTAGTGCTTTGAAAGACACTGTTTTTTAATAAAGTTATAAAAAAACGTATGTCTCTACGAAAACAAGTACTTTCATAGCATTTTAGTAATACATGATATATATGTAAAAGTTCATGCACTAACTTTGTAAGTAAATATAAAAAATACCATGAGTAAAAGGTTCTGATGAAAGCATATTTTTATTTTTCGCAAATTTTGATTTTTATTACATTACATAAAAGAACCAAGTTTATTCAACATTTTTGGCCGTAATTGTTTAACAACCAAAAGGGATGCTAGTTAACATTTACTATGGATATGGATTGTATTAATGAGAAGAATTAAAATTATACTGTAGTTTACCTAAATATCGGTTGTTAATAGAAACAGTGAACATGTTTCTCTTCTAATGGTTTCTAAGAATAATATTTACGTATAAGTTTATGACATAGCAGGAAGAAGGGCGTTGTGCTATTCTGATCTGCTACACACATAACAAGCAACCCATTCATAATAACATTTAACTGCTGTAGAGTAGGAAACTAGAGACATGAGGTTAATATTGTTTACAATTGATACTAGTAAGAAATAACATATACGAAATATTCAGAATTATAACAGCATTGAAATAACCTCTGCTTTTATATACTTTATGTAGACAGTAATAGTTTATAATCAAAAACCGCGTAAGTAAATGGATGGTATACTTAGATATACCGTTAGGTACATCGTTACATTTATCCAAACTATGTTGTATGTAACCTTATCACTTGATAAAAATTGTGAAATGAATAATTTATCTATGGCCTTATGCGTTTTGTCTTAAATTTAAATATAAACAGAATAATACAAAGATGCTAGCAAAATAAAACGACCAAAAATTTTTGGTGAAACTAAAATGATATATAATTGTTTATGTTCATAAGTTCATTGAAAATTTTTGTAATTAAATCTACAACATATTTATCAATTTTGTTTGAATATTCATTAGTGTGTTTGTTATTCATAGTGTCCTTTTGTTTACATATTATGTATATGGCAAAAACTAAAAGACTAACCTTGTTCATGTACTTATATAAACAAATGCGTATTCGGCGTTTCTCGAAAATACTTATATTTTAACGGTGCCATGAAAGTGCGGTTTTTTAAAGTAAAAATATTTTGAAATATCGTATATATGCCACAGCACTAGATTTTGTCCAGAGGCAGGAAGTTACAATCGTATACCGCTACAACTGCATCGGCCTAACTCTTGCTGTATATTGCGTTTGACATTGACCTATGATGCATATTGCAGTACAAATTTAAGAATTTTAACTTTCTCATTATATAACATCAGTAATATAGTAATTAATAGTTCAATTGTTTATAAACTTACTAAAGGTTACTTATGTCTACGTAGTGTTTGGTTCGCTACTCCTTGTTTTTACGGCTTTAGGCTATATTTACGCAAAGGACCCTATACTGTCACATTAAGTCTACTATGTATTTGAACGAGATCAACATCCGCATGTCACTCATTTTATATGACACCTTTTCTAATCCACCGCGATGTAAGTGCTGTACAGGATTTTGTAAAAACAAAAAAAATGTCTTTTGTTATATACACACCTTTCTGCTTGTCTACGTATTTGTAAACAAAGTTTGGTATATAAAATCGTTATAAGAATACAATAATATGCACTTTTATTGATGCGTCACAGAAGCTACGAAGGGTCGATAAGGTTGCTGTTATATTCTATATATTGTAACGTGTAATTCAGAGCGCCTGAAAAAATTAACGATCATTTACTGTGTCTTTTTATTTGTCACTAAGACGTAACAGCACACGGCGAGTTGAGTATTGATCTGTTGAGTCTTTTTTTGTCTGGGGAGACGGGATCTTCTAAAAATACCCTGCTTTTGGGGAGAAATCAGAGTTATGTTGGATTTGTACCCATTAAAACCACCTCAATAGTCATCCTCAATGCATTGCGGAAACCACATAGGATCTACGGAACTCACTGGTGCCTCCCTGCACTGCTCTTAAGCACGTCCCAGGGAGAGCTGTTATTCTGCCCAGCATTCATAGTTTGCTTCGACAAAGTGATATGCCCTAACCTATTTGCGTTATAGCACCTACACTATTCGCACTCTATTTTGCTGTGGTAATTAGAGATGCCCTGCAGGACTCTGCTGAGGGCATTCGCATCCGCTACCGAACTGATGGCGGTC
>DWLS01004755.1:0-13534 GCA_018246255.1 Pachliopta kotzebuea | reverse complement strand
TAAAATGGGATTGATATGTCCGATGGTGGCAAAAAACCCAAAAAAAAAAAAAAAAAAAAAAAAAAAAAAAAAAAAACTAGACTTGAAAAAGTGTGTCATTAATTCAATGATAACTTGTTCAAGTTCAGCAAAGTTAAATCATATTGTAATGAATTTTGATTTTGAAGCAATCACTTTAATTACTTTATGCCCAATACAATTAATTTCCTCTATTCGAAACTTAAATATAGAAATAATTTAACCTTTACATTATTTTTACTTAATTATGGGTGTTGAAAAACGTAAATCTCATATTATAATTGAATATAAGATACTTAAAAGTTTGTATTTTACATAAATTTTAAATGTAGTTATGTATTTCACACGAAACCCTGTTTTCTTTTTGCCGAAGTGTTGCTGCATACTTTCGCGTTTATTGTTTGTTGTAACAAAATAAATTGCAAAAGTGAAATCGAAATAAATTTTGATGTATTTCGTAGCTTTTAAATATCTATTAGAAATAATGACGCTTGAAAGAGAAAGTGCAATGAAACAAACTTGCTGACGTTCTAATCAACTAGAAATCTTAACATCGCTATGTATTTGTAAACACACTGTATTAAACGGTATTTATGGATTTCTTACATCTACAAAAATACTTAATAACCTCCATCAAAATCAAAAAGTACTATCAACATATACACAACACATAAAATATTATGAATCTTAATTTAACCGCCTTTATGCTGCAGGGGCTGTTCACTTCCCTAGTAATACAGATGTCTCTGGTTTGGTCACATATTGAGGAATTTGATATTTGGTAATAGGATTTTCAAATCTGTATGGACTACCTACTACAATATTTTAAATATGCTTCTTAAGCAGAAATCCTGTTTCGGCTGTGTTAAAAGAGCTAGATTAATCTTAACAGGCACGCTTTTCACTTAACACCAAGAGAAATTGGAGTCAACAAAATTATGTAATAAGTACCGTAACTTCTAATATCTTAACCCAGTAACTCATTCATTGTCCACCTTGTAAATAGTTACTATTAATCTAATTGGAGGCAAATCTCTGTTGCTGGAGACCGTTTAGGTAGGTATTAATGCAGCTCCTGTTGTACCCAACAAACAAGGGTAAGGTTCAGGTTTCAAGGGTATGCTAATTAAATTACTGGGGTAACGAAGCTTAACACACTTTATATTCTTTGACAATGAAAGCGTGGACCCGTCTTTTGCGACGTATATAAATCATCTGATAACAAGCACGCAGACCATGGGGCCCACGGCCTAGTAACCTAAACCTAACCTAGTGTAGCGACTGCTTCTGGGAGTGTAGCTATCCGGCGGTGGATTTTCATTTACATGTGTATTGGTTATGTATTTGTGTAAACTGATGAGGCTGGAAGACGTGATAGCCCAGCGGTTTGACCGCAGCCTTCTACTTCGAAATTACAAGGCTCGAATCCGACCTGCACCAATGAATTGTTCAATTTATGTGCAGTTAATATAACCCCAACTAATATCACGTGCTTTAAACCATGTATCAAATCGCGTGGCTATAAAACTTTGAAAAAAAAACTATCGATTCTACTCGGTCGTCAAAGACGGACTCGGGTCCGTTCTCCGACCACCTTCGTCTGTATCGGAAGCTCTATCTATATCTTAACTAGCATCACGCTGTCATGACCAAACGTATCACTGAGTAAAAAAGTAGGTATATATATCGCAATAAGGATGTGCAGATCAAATGTACCAACCGGCATCATGTTACGACATTGCGGCAGGCGCATGCAAGTGAACTGAGGACAAAGCAAATCGCTCGCAACGGTAAAATACAATAATTTAGCGCAACTTTTTCGTCGTCAACAGGGTTGACGCACCGTTTACTTACCAAGGTCAACCTGTTAGTTAAAGTATTATAAAACACATTAAAAGATTCATCCGCAGAACCAATTTTGGTAAAAAAAAGAAAGATGGTTATCAAACCGTACCTAAACGCTAAATCAATATAAATCTTTTAATATAACTAAACTGAAACAATCTGAACATAACGGTGTCTTGATTATGAAAATTAACGTTTTCTTTATATGACGAAAGACGTTCACCTGATAGTAAGTAATACGCTTGCCATAACAAAGTAATGCTGGTTAGTATACACAGCATCTTATTGCGTTCGTCGCCTTGAGAAATATAATGTTATGTCTCGTTACCCCAGTAATTTCACTAGCTACAACATTCTTTAAACCAAATTACAGTAATGTTCGCACAGTAGTTTGTCGGCTGCAGTAGGAGCTGCAGTGGTACCTACTTAGGCGGTCTCCGGCAACGGAGAGCCATTACCAGTAAAAATAACTTAATAAATAATAGCTAAATTTTACCTTTCATGTAATAAACAGCCTTCTTAATATTTATAATACTGAGATTCGCAGCTGTCTTTTGCAGAGAAAGTCAAGGTCATTTATCCAAAACGCTAGCCAAGTGCGAGTTAGTAGATGTGGATATGTGACATTCGACGAAAATTTGTTCTTGGAATATGTCTATTCCTTAAAGATTTTTTCCTTAACTGAAAACTGGAACTCAGGAGCGAATGCATGTTATCTGAATTCCTTACAAACAAGCTATTACAGCTTAAATTTATTTATAATTATGAGTGTGTACGGCTGTGCAATGATAATTTAGGCTGAAACTGATTGCGTAGACATGAATGGGTGTTGCGAAAACCGTGCCGAATAACTAAAACAGATATTTATACCCATAGTCTATTGTCAATGATGACCTACATCGATCCGCTGGCATACCGACCAGGGGCGTCTTGATTATGCTCTCATCGAAACGAGCCAATGCCTATTGCGAAATGACATCATGCGAAGAAAACATTTTTTTTTTTAGTACTATACTGAATAAAACCGGTTCATTTCTGATAACGTCGGACACTTATGATCTAATCGCGCAAATAAACGTATAACTGTTGTCTCACGTAATACTATTAAATAATATTAATACTATACTTAAATATATTATTTATTTTGTATTTTCATTTACTGAATTATCATTTTCTACCTTATATGATCGGTAAATTAAGTTTGAACGTTTCTTTCATATTAAAGTATTTACACTACATCAAAGTATCTCTGTAGCTTTTATAAACAGCTTTTTGACAATTGAAATTTGAAATAAATTGATTGCAAGTGTATAGTAATATTTTAATTATTTAGTTTAATTAAATTCATTTGTAAAGAACATTAATTACTCAATTTTTAAAATATCAAAATTGCATCTCTACGCACATAGTTTGCGTGCATAAAATCTGAGAATCCTTCGTTTGATGTGAAAAAAAATTATTTATTATGTTATCTCTTAATATATTTATAAGGTTGGAGATAATCTCCACACAGAAACAAGAATCAGTTCTTTTAATATTTTTATAATTTATACATACATGTTTGATGCAAAACCTACACGCAAACTACGACCTAACTTTACAACATATCGATTTTCACACGATTAATCTTGAGTATACTTGAAAATATTGAAATATCTTCATAATACATATTGAAAATATATATGTAAAAAAAAGATAAATCTAATTATATATTAAAACTGTAATATTTTGCACAAAATATGATTCGTACAGTTTGTCTCAAAAATTTGGTATAAATGAAGGAGACTTTTAATGTCATTGTTAACAGTAAATGGTATGCGCTGAAAAAGCCAGAACTTTTTCTTCTTTTCAGGTTTCTCTTTTCCATTAGCTACGGACCGCGAACGGGACCCGATATTTTACAATAAAATAACTGTCGCCAAGAAAGCAGGTGGACTAGTGGCCTCTTTTGAATGTCTGCAAAAATTGCCGCTTTAATTTGAACCACTCACTACAGTCTAGAATTTTTAAATTGCAACATCGTCGCAAATCACAATGACCTAGAAAGTTTCTTATTGTTTCCTTCATTGGTTTTTAAACAAGCAATTCTTTATATACATTTCCCCGCAAGATGTATAGATTTCATCAATTAATTAAATATAAACGAGTATGTAAACTTTAAACAATTTTCACATTCATATGTATGTATCTGATGTATTTAATGATCAAAGCGTTTTGCTTAACTACAGGGTTTTATTGTGATATGAATGTCAGGCATTAGTTGTGCACGACTTAGAGGGATACGTGTGTGTGTTGGTAATAATTTAATTTTACGACTAGCACGATTCGGACCGGCGATGTTTGCAAATAAACGTAAAACTTTGGTCTTTGGACTGAGAAAGGGCAAGATAAAACCGGTTATGCTTTATTTTAGCACTTCGCTTACTTTTTCAATGGGTGTGTGTGTGCGCTTTTTTTTATAAAACGCATATCCGTACTGCAAAAACGGAGAAGCTTTTAGGTTGTGTTGTCTGAAGTATAATTAAATTAAGCCGTGTTACCTATTTGATTTAACGATAACTGTTGCCTTAACCTGGAAATTATTCCTCGTTTAGTACATGTTGGTCGGGATACATATGTTTAGTAATAGACGAGAATTCGTGAAAAACAAAGGTTTAGTTTTCTTTATCACAGCATACACACTTAAGTCAGTATTACATTGATTACTATTTCAACCTTATAAGTTCCTGTAGTAAATAAAAACCGTGTTTTGAAATTAGATGGTACAGGACAGTAGAAATCGTCTGTGGTTACACATCTGTGCATATATTTTACTAGTAGAAACACATATTCATTATGAGGACTTAAATTCAAAACTGGTATTTACCGGAGCGATCAGTGCAATACAAACGGGAGTCTAGTTACTAGTTACGAGTAAGAGAAAGCGTCGTTTCTTGGAAACGAGCAGAAAATAACGTCTTACTACATGTAATGCACATTCTAAGTAACCACCGTTACAAGTTTACGTTCAATATGTGACTTAACTAAAAGCTTATATATTAATTTAAACTCAAGACATATTTGTAGGGTTTATACTAATATGATGATAAGCGTCATGCCTATTCATTACAATGTTGTTCTAGTTAGAATGTTTACAGTGGATTACAATTGTACATGTCGCATTAAGACATTTTCTTTTATTCGTCGAGGCGAAGAGACGAGTAAAGCGTTCACCTGATGGTAAGTACGCTTGCCCATAACAACATAGCACTAGTTAAGATTGTATACACAGGACCACATTGAAAAAAGAAAGAAAATCATTTATTCGGCATGCAACATATTAACATACACACATTAGAATAAACAAATCCCCCGAAAACTAGCTCAGCCACATGCTGCAGAGAAAATCTGCAACGCTGATTTTCAGCTGGTGCCAGTGGCAAAAAACATATATATACATATATATTTAGGGAGCAATTATACTTTTATTGACCTATCAACCAACTTAAAGTCGTGCAAATAACAAAGTTATAAATACAACATAAACATAACAAGTGGCTCACACGAAATACTGAAACTTTGGGCACCCACAACACGGGAACCCGACCACATACCAACAAAACTCCAACGGCTCTGATCTTATCTAAGCGTGATCTGTCTGTATGACAAATTTCAGCACCAGTTCCTATCCCTTGTAGTTCTCGAGATTGAAAATTGTTGACGGACGGACATTGTCTTTTAAATAAGGATTTAATACAATGGGTACAGGAAACTAGAAACAGTGACAAAACTAACATTGCGCTCGTCGCCATGAGACTAAAAGTTTTAAGTCTCGTTACCTCAGTAATTTCTCTATCTACAGCGTCCTTCAAGTACAACACTATAATGTTTACACATTACTATTTGGCGGTAGAAATAGGAACTGCGGTGGTACCTAGCTAGACACTCTGCGGCACAGACATAGAAATCTATCACACATAAAATATTACTTTAGTAAAGCCACTAGAATACGATAAAATTTGCACACTACTGTTAGGCGGTAAAAATTGCCGCTGCGATAGCTCTTGCAAGAATGGTCTCCAGCTATAGCCTATATTTTTGTTCACTTACTAGTTTACCCTAATTAATTTACTATGATTAACTTTTTTTTTAATTGTTTAATGTGTTTAACATTCTATGTATGGCAAAAGTTCTGTCTACTAACATACTTTAGCAGTAAGTATAATCTTATAAAGACCTACTAGAAGTACGTTTCTGAAAAATATTATTTAACATTATAATAATTAATAATATTGGAATAGCGAGAAAAAATGTATGAAGAATTATTTTTTTTATTTAATTATTTTAATTGTATTTTGGTTTTGAATATTTTTTTCTTAACAATATATTAACCGATAGATGTTCAATGTTGGACATATTTTTTCTAATATTTTTTTTAAAGTTTAAAATTATTTCCTCTTGTTTTTATTTTGCTTTTCTGACTTTTGTTAGTGTTAATTGTTAATAGTCTAAATATAGTACAAACGACTTGTCTATTTAAAAAATTTTAGAATTAATATTTTTCCTTTCCTCTTAGTGCCGAGCCTCATATTATTGGAGCATCGGTTAACAATTATTTTGTATGGCTATAAAACAGGTGTTATTAATTTATTATTATTTCAAAATATAACATAGCAGTAGTAAAAATTTTTGCTTCAATAAGTATGTAATTTTATACGGTGAGTTTTTCCTCCTCCCATTACGATTCATGGTGCCCAGTTTATGACTCGCCTGTACAAGTATGTCGATCGAAAACATTAAAAACGCGTTCCCGAGAGCCGTATGTTAATTGGTTATTGGAGTCACCAGGTTCACTGGAATCATCCAGGATATATTGCAATCAATGCAGTGGACGTTTGATTGTGGTCAGACATATCTCACAGCATACAGATTACCTAAAACTATATATATTTTTAAACCTTTTCATGTTATTTTTATTATTTCAGTAAATGGAATATTATTTGCAAACTATTCGTATTCAATAACAGTAAAATTTACAGGTTTTACAGCATTAATTTTAAAGATTTTTAAAATTTTAGTATCACATAGTTTTGGCAGGTTTGCAGCAGCCGTTCACATTGTAATAGATGTCTCGATGTTCTGACATCAGTGACAACCTACAACTTTTATTATGCCTAACTACAATTATTGTTTATGATCTGATCTACATAGAATCATAAATAATAATTAAAATGTTATATGGAGCAAGGGTTGATAGCACATCGGGGCATCTCTTACCTTTACCTTACCTTAGTCCCCACTTGACTACGGCTGTTGAATTATCGAGATAATAAAGTAATCAAAAATCTCTAAAATAAACGCGTTAAAATCCATAAATTTTAGTTTAATTAAATGTGAAATATTTGCTTTAATATATGAAATCTTTACAATCTGTTTAAATAAATGTTTGAGGCACAAAATTTTCGGACAAATTGAAATATAAAGACCTAATTGTTTTTTGACCAGAGCTACATAATACTTGTAAATTATTGTTATACAAGTTGTATAATTAAATAAGCACTTTTTTGGTTTGTCTAATGTTAGGATGAGATTGAACCACTAATGCACCAGTCAAATGGTAATGGCAGGAATCGGAAAGTGCCCAGGGCACAGCGACGGGTGCTGATTAAAATTCTGCACGCGATCGACTCCCCCAGCGTAAAGCACTAATTTGTTATTTCATCATGAAACGCTTTTTAGCTTTTATATTATACCGGTACAATTTTTTTTTTATCATAAATATCTCTGCAATTTGATTTTATATAAGTTGCATATCAAATATTATCCATAAGACCACATATTTACTACTTTGTAAAATGTTGTAGAATATATACATAAATATATATGATGAAAACAGTAATTTTCCTCAGTAATTATATTATGTACAATATATACCATTATAAAGAAAGCTTTTCATCTCGACATTATATTTAAGTGGAATAAAGACCTCAGTGGAACCGTCTATAGGTGCGGCAAGTGCTTTCACCTTACACCCAGACAGCTCCACGCACGTTTCCCAAGTCTTTCAACAAGTATATGTACATGTTACTTATTAACTTATTACATCGACACAAGCGACTTTGTAATTTGAATAATTGTCATTGAGTAAATGAAAAATATGTGACGTAAAATTATGTTTATTCGTTAAACATTTGTTTAGACGGACGTTTGTTCGGTTACGACAAACATTTAAAAAATATTTGTCGTTTACAGTAGATTATGCACCAATTCAAAAAACATATCAGAAAAATATATTTATATACCAATTCATTACTAGATAGGTTATTTAAAAATTTTAGATAATTCATAAAAAAAATGATGTTTCTCAAAACCATTTCTCTCCCAACTTTAATAAAAGTATGTTTCTTATATTTTTCACGGGTAACTTTTGATTAATTCATATGTAAAATAAAATTGTTATACTTCTGCAGTAAAAACATACATATTATTATTCACTGTAGATATTTTACTAGTCTATAGATTGGTAACAAAAAAACAATGCAGTCAGCTCATGCATTAGGGCGTATGCGCTGAGTTTCCTGTATGCATTCATGCCTAGGGCACGCACCGTGTCAGTAACACCACGCACCTTCCCACGGGTCCAATTTGCCGGGCAATTATATGCATCAGACATATGATGCAGCATATGACCACAAGAGATACTACTACCAAGGAATGTAATCAATAAACGTTAAGAAAAAAGACTTTATGCACTTAACCTAATGGTCAAACCATGCTGTTGTCTTATCTACCGTCGTAGACTCCAATTAGCCATAATCTATTAGTGAATCATGTATAAAGGTAGCAAGGAAGAATTTTTATAATATAATCAGTATTAATATTCGTTATAAAACTACAATTAAAATTTTAAATAGTATCTAAAGTAAGCTTTAGTTGTGCCCGCGTCTTTAGTGGAGTGCTATCTAGATATATATCCTATAGTTATACGATTTAGAAACTATTAGTAAATGTTATACAGAAGAAAAATTTACTTAAAGTAATACATACACATTTAATAAATTTATAATTAACTTTTTTCTCTTTATTATTCTGTTGATCATTCCTTTATTATCTCTTAGGGTTATTATTAAGTTAAAAATTTATTTGTTCATATGTCATTCCTTTTAACCTAACGTTAGCAGCTTGGGATTTTTATCCGTGATAACTAATCAAATAAACCTAACGTTTAATTTAAATGAAAAAGTACTTTATAATAATAAAACAAATCTCAATCATTATATTTTTCCTCGTTTGTACCGTTCTCAATTTGATGTAATTTATCTGGTTAAGAGAAAACACGTCTTTGTACTCGTTCCTACAGTAATTTACAAAACGATGTTTTTAATTTAACCATGAGAAAATAATGTTTTTTTTAAACATAAATACTAAAATTAAATCTTATCGCTTGGTACATAATAACACAGATGCAAACGAATTGCTCTGGTTAAATCATACAATCAGTACTCCAAAAAACAAGTCTAAATATTCGGAATTTCTTATCCATAATTCATTAAAAGAATGATTCGAGTAATAAATTAACTTTACTATCATATAGTTAAGGGTTAAATGATAAAAAATCTAATTAACATTATTTAATTTGATTTTATAATTAAAAGTTCTCATGTACATATGTAAGTGCATTTACTGACGGAATGAGGAGCGAAGGTTTCTCGCAATAATAAATACGCATTATCTAATTACAACAGAAATTACTAATACTATTGTATTATATATCGAAGTAATAGAAGCCTTATATGACCTATGTAAACAAATATTTCAATGAATATTGTTAGTCATAATGGAATCCGCATTGAAAGGATCAGCGCATTTAACCTCCATTGCAGGCAAAGTTTATAAGTTCATGGAAGCGTTTATGTCGATAGCGATATGAGAACAATTGTTACTTTTATATCAAAACAGCATTATGTATTGATTCGAGCTTTAACAATAACGAATTTTTTAACAAAATAATGAAAAAAAACAAATACTATTATCCTTGCGTTTTGAATCTACACGATGAATGAATATTATAAGTACATATATACTACATAACAAAATTTTTTTTTTAGACAAAAATGTATGGAATTTAGCACCTATTTAAGTACCTAAGATAAAAGGCATTGTTTAAAATATAACCAAACCATGAAGTGTAGTTCGTTTGTTATAAAGATCTTACCGAGTCTTTTTTCTTGAATTAAGAATTGTTTAAAGAAGTTACTTTTAATAGTAGCTCTTTCATTCTTTTGCATAATCAAATCAGATCATTAACTACACCGGACTCTTATAAAATCTACACAAATTTAATCACATGCTAGAAAAATTTATATATGATTGGAGTAAATAGACACTTTGTGTATTTTTCTGCTATATATCATCCTTGTTTGATATACTTTTGTTTTTCATCGCTAGAAACGGATGAACAATTGTTTCTACCAACGTTAACTATAGATTAATATTTTACTAATTGTATAAATAAATGCTAATGAAAGACATATATTAAACACAAGAAAATTCTACTAGAGATGATCTTTTGAAACCACTAACGCAGTGCTAATTTCGGCTGTTGTACAGTAAAGTAATATAAACATAACATTACTGTGTATCGGTTTAAAGCGTAATGCTATTGAATCACTGATGCAATGAATACAATATGATACAGTATACCATTGTAACTAGTACCAGATTTTAACAGGCAAGCGTATCACTTACTATAACGTGAATACCACATCCGTCGCATCGGTTCGACGAACAAAAAAATCTAATTTAGTGCAATTGATCTATAGTAAATATAACAAGTTTCAGTGTTTCTCTGTTATCTATACAAACTAACAGTACATATAAGTATGCTTTTCATTTAAAATCTTTATTTAAACTTATATCGGCATTCTCATCAGTCTATTTATGACGAGGGGAGAAGCAGCAGTAGGTGAGGTGTAACGTACATACAAACTATCCTTAATAAATATATAGATAGTATATAATATATACGACGATAGTCTTGAGGAACTAGGTAATACCCTCAGTGCATATTGTATAGAGAGTTGTTATAGTAAATTAACATTAGAATTCCACTGTATTACTCGTCGCTGGTTAAAACATACACAGGCTTGTACATTATATGTGGTAGGGACATTGACTCAGCATACCTGCACGTTCTGAGTGCAGAAAACTACAATCACCAAACGTCCATGACTATTCTACAGTAAGGATTTTGACGTGTTACAAATACATTAAATTATTAAACGGCATTACTATTTCTTATCGTGTTATCTATCTAGTATACAGTGAATACAAATGTACGTACACACTGAGCCGGTAAGACCGGAAACTGTCACGATGATTATTAATGAAGTTTCAATGATTAAGATAGCATTTAGTAAATATGTTTTATATAGTTACATACGTGATGGGTTTAAAGCTATTTTTTTACTAACTGTTGACTACCCATATAAGCTTACGCTTTTGCTAAGATTAGCTAGTAGAAAACTCAAACTGAGTTAAGCTCGCCTGTATAATTTTATTTCCATGTAATTATTATTTGCCTTTACTTGACGTTAATATACAAAGTAGTAAAATAAAAATATAAGATATGAAGTATATCATTTTTAGAATCTATAATTGGTAAAGTGATCCTTATGGGAATGTCTATGCCCTAATAGTCGCTCATTAGCGACTATTGCTACAAATAAGAATCACGAAAATTCTCTTTCTAGTGGTAGGGGTCAATTTCCAGAAAACGTCTAGGTAGATACCACTGCATTTCCTATTTCTGCAGCTAAACAGTAATGTGCTAACATTACTGTTCCGGTTTAAACGGTGACGTATGTTAGTGAAATTACTGGGGTATTGAGATTTAACATCTTATGTTTTAAGGCGACGAGCGCAATGTGGTGCTGTGTATACCAACTTAATCAGCGCCACGTTGTTATAGGCAATCGTATCACTTACCGTCAGATAATCGCCTTGCTTGTCTCCCACGCCTCGGCGAAAAAAAACTTTATTTTTTAACAAATAAATTCAATCTGAGCGTTTACAAACATCCGTTGATGACGTAGATAATAACTACGTAAAGATAAATTATATTGATGTACTTAAGTAAGCAAACGTTAAGTTCTCGGTATCGGCGCGTGTGGCTACCTAGCCGACATTATTTGTACAGCTATGCAAACATAAAACGTTTGTTGTTATCATGTACCAAATTAGTTAGAGCTCACTCTCTTCAATCAAATGCTCAAATTTAACCTGTATCAAGCTGCACTCCGTTATGTCACAGGGGCTCTTTTAAAACTGGTTAAATTATATCAAAGTGTAATGACAATGTTGCCTTGCCCGAGAAAAGGAGAAATAGAAGAGGCTATAATTTTTTACTGTTTATTTATTATCTTCAAAACGTTTCTTGGTAAACTGTAAATAATTTTGAAAACTTGGATCTTAAATTTAAATCTTTTAGCGTGCTGGAATATAGCTCCAATACCCTCGCTATTGCGAAGCCTATGTCTAACAGTGGACAGCTATCGGCTGATGATGCTCTTAAAATATATTGTATATTTTATATATGAGTAACTTTCAGTCAGTAAGAAATTCTGTGTAACACACTTTTTTGTTAAACTGAATAAATTAGACAAATTTGAAGTTAAAAATGGACTCCAAAAGTTAATTTACATGTGTTATATATTTACTTACGCAATTTTAATTTGGATTCATCGGATACGGCGTGGGGCCATTGTAGCCGGTGAATTCCTGATGTGCACTATTACGCAAATTAGATAAAAACCTTTCTTAAAATACAAACGGTATAAAGGGGTACTTTTACTTTTAATCGATCAGTATTCAGAAAGTTTTAACTTTCCCTTCCATGCCGCTTGCTGGCCGACGAACTTGTATTTGTTTTATGTATGTACCTGTTGCCTGAAAGCGATTCGTACTTACGCGAAACGCATTGACACAAACAATATTCTGAACACTCAACATAATACACCAAATAAAGTATAGATTTTAATCACATTCATCTACATAAAAGATACGTTTACTTAAGTATTATAAATAAAACAGCCCTTTTATTATTCTCATAGCTGGGACTGTGGACTTCTCCCAAAAAAAATATAAAGCCATCGATCCATCATGCCCACCAAATGTGGCTTGTTTCTTGTTATATGTTCATGAAAGCTACTATTTTTTAGAATATGCCAGTTTCCTAACGATTTTTTTCTTCATCCCAAACTTAAGTTCAGAGGGGAACGAACTCGCACCGATTAGAAACATGAAACCCATTCGTTTTCTTCACAAGCTGATCTGTTTTAATTTTTTTTAACTGTAATTATCAAATCACGAATCGTTTTTTTTATTTGAATATACTCTTTTATTCCTCGGACTATAGTCGGAGACTTTGTTTATAAAGTACTTATTTATTTTTATAATTTTTATGTACTAATCGCAAAAGCCGATAAATGTACATTGTTACTTGCTAATTATTTTTATTTCTTTAAACAGCATCTTGTGTTATTTTTTTCATAAATTTTAAAAGTACTTCTTTATTATGCGACATTATTATTTCGCTTAGATTTTCTTTACTTATCTTCTCATCTCTATATCTGTCCTATCCCTTGAATACTTTGGACAATCTATAAGAAGGTGCATAATATTTTCTTCAACG
>DWLS01004754.1:0-13536 GCA_018246255.1 Pachliopta kotzebuea | reverse complement strand
TCACGTAAAGTATGATTATAATTGTTCTATAAGGATAATTATCATCAAATGGAAGAAAGGGATAGTCACATTATGTTCTATTTATTGTGTACATTAGGTATTATTAATAAGATTTTATTATTAAGACGGAGCAAAATGATGTTGCTTTAGTGATATCATCCTTATAACATGTTGATATCAACAGCTGAACTTCAACTTTGTAGATAATTGCCGTATTATTAACATGAATATTTATGTTTATAACTTATGAAATATGTAGTTATTACTGCTTTATTAATATGTATGTACATGTAAATATAGTCACAACGTTTTTTTTTTAATTTTTTATTTCGCCTATCACTGCATCTCTACGCTCCAGGTTGCCTGGTAACAAATGCCCAGAGGCATTAAGTCCGCCTATTTAATATAATTATGTATTTAGATATTAAAAATAATTAATTAAATAAATATTTATAAATACACTACTACATCCATAATCATTAAAATAAAAAAATGTATTTAATACATATTTATGATTAGTTACCTAACACATATCTCACTTATTTTAATGACGATGTCGTTGAGCTGGCAACTACAGCCTATTACACTTTAACGACCACCATTAATATTTGTTATGTGTACATCAATAATTGGCAAAATGATATTTCCAGTAAAAATTCATACTAAATTAAAGAGTTTTACTAAACAAATATTTCATATTTATACATAGATTCAAACTTATAAACTCCATGAAAATGACGGCAGGATAGACTCGCTACAAAATTAATTAGGTTTAATAACAGGAGATATGAAATTTTCAATTAACGCAAACGTTGAATAAAGCGCAAGCTTTGTTGAGAAAATTAATGACTAATAATATTTCGGACCATAAAACAAAACTGTTAAACAAACATCGATTTGTTTCGATTATTTTCACTCTGTATTGCCGGTAACTTCGACACATATGTATTCAACGAAACCAATTACATTCAGACTCAATGTAATTTGCAATCATATCTATTACGCCTGACAGAGCGACAAAGCCCATATAGATTGTTAGCTTGCCAATAATAGTAGCTTACTAGGGAAAAAGTAATGGCTTCCGGTTTCAAAGTTAATAATACAACCCAACACCCACTATCAACAATGAAGAGTAGTCTTAATAATACGTTTTCCCAACTAGACACTCCAGCAAATAACAATCTTGGCATCCTGCAATGATAACGTAATGAATTTCGTTTTAAAACTTAAGATCACATCCGCTCCTAACTTAAAGTAAATATAATACATACGTATTAATAAGTGATTTATTTATATGCAAAAATAATTCTGCTTATTTGGAAATTTAGGAACTTTTGGTGAATATAAATAGTATGATGGTAGTTCCAGATAGCGACATTGCAGCGTCTATATATATTTGACCAGTGCCCTGTAGTGACTAAAAGTACTAAAGCAGCATGTATTGAGCTCATGTTGTAGGTCATCTCTTTTTGCCACAAGCTCAGAGTAATACAGTTTTAACATTCTAACTATCGTTATGTTGTTATAGGTATTACCACATATTGACAAAACGAGAAAATTATATTTACTGGTATTAAATTTTTATCAAAGTGGATATAATTTAAAAAGGAAATGATTTAAGGTAGTGTGCAGAAAACTGTAGCATAAAGGAAAGATTTATTTAAAAGTAGTTACAATTCGCAAACTTCCGCCTACTGCCTTACAACTCATGAATTAACACACTGTTTTAAAGTCATTTTTAACAAAGCAACTCAACGGGCTTCATTTAAAAATTTAAAGCAAAACAGTAACGCCATGGAGCAGATAAGAAAACCCACTGTCTTCATTTGAATATTTCGTAGCTAAGAAAACTCTCCAGGTATTAAAAATTATTTTCCCTTCTTTTTTTTAAACAATTAATGCTTTTATCGTTGAATAAAAATTCAGAGAAAAAGTATATTTTAAATTTTTTCATTAGGTAACACAAAAAGCTTTCAAGAGATGCCCAGCGCAATAAAATTTTAATGTGGACTGTACACAGCCGCTCATAATAACAAGCACTTACGTTTTAAAATAAATGCAAGTGTTTAAAACAAAACTGCGCACTCTGTAACCTACTTACTGTAATAGGTTATAAAACCATATAAATAACAAAAAAGCATGTAGGCATGATTCCTATTATAAATACGATTTCAATATAAAAAAATTATGTATTAAAACATTGTTTTTATAATATGTTATATCATTTTATACGATGCAATGAAAACCAAATCTATTTACACCATATCTGTTTTTTATTATAAAATATAAAAACAATTGTGCTTTAAAGATACTTGAGTAAAAAATACGTCAAATATCAGAATTATTATTAATAATATTGAAATATATAAACTTAAAATACCGGAAAAAGTAAACGTTACTATATATCCTATGATACATAAAAGAAAAAACAATTTTTTTATTATACTGTGATGTTTGATATTCAACCTCTTTGGTAAATTATAGCATACAGGATTACGGGACAGTAATCAACTGCTTCGTTTCATAAATTTGTAAAAAAATTGTAACAGTAAATAGCAACGGATATTATTTATTTTACTGTACATACAAGAATACTGAAACATATATACAAAAACATTGGTAACAGAGAAGTACAAAGATGAGCTTAACTCAAAAAGTTTTCTTCCAGCAGACCTATGAAAAAAGTAAAATAAAAACATATACTTATAAGTAAATGTACAATAAAAACTTTTGATAAACATATAGAAACGAATAATTCATAAATATAAATAAATAGCAATATATAAATAGAGGCAATAAATGTAAAGGCATCTATACAGACGATGAGAGGAAATATTTTTTCACTTCCCTGCAAAAATATTATAGGATGGACTAGCTATATTGTATGTTATGAGGAAGTGAATCCCAAAGTTTAACTGCTTGAACAGTAAAAGATTCATGGTAGCGTCTTGAAGAATGAGGCGATGTTTTGAGAAGAAGAGACTTGGTGCTACGACACTATGCACCGAACGGCACAAGTATTTAAAGCGCTCACGAAGGTAAGGAGGAGCACAAGGATTTAGAGAGTAAGAAGTAGAAATAGGAAATAACATGCAAATCACGACGCTTACGGATAGGACGCCATTGCAATTTAACCAGGCATTTGGAAACGGGGTCATATTTACGAAGCCTAAAAATGAAACGAATACATAGATTCTGCATATGTTCTAATTTTTTTATAAGTTCTTCTGTAGAGTCAATATAGCAAATATCAGCAAAGACAATGTGAGGAAGAAGAAGAGTTTGAGTAAAAGTAATTTTAGTTTGAAAAACCAAAAACTTCTGAAGGCGTTTCAGTGACTGAAATGAGAAATTTACTTTTTTACTGACCGAGTTAATATGAGCAATCCAAGAAAGTTGGTAATCAAAAATAACTAATAAAGTTTTTGGCAGTATTAGGGTACATAATTTGAATATTATTATAGGTGGCAGAAGGAGGCTTTGAAAGTTCTAGCAAAGTAGTCATGTGAGAACTACCGATTATTAAAAGTTGTGATTTGATAGGGTTAACAAGTAGACCGAACTTCTTAGCCCAATCGCTAACAATATTTAAATCACCATAAAGTATTATATTGATAGCATTATCTGCATCGTTGACATCGAAGTGACGATATATCTGTAAATCATCCGCGTAGAGCAGGAAATTTGAGGAGATAAAAGGAGTGGGACTATTAGTAAAGAGAGAGAAAATAAGCGGAGAAAGAATGTCATCCTGAGGAACGCCAGCGGTCAGTTCGCACCAGTCAGAGTAATTATCATTATGGTGGACGCACTGCAAACGACCTTTTAAATAAGAATCAAATCAGGCGATTACAGAAGGAGAAATATTTAAGAATGACAATTCTGTCATCTTTATAAATTTCTCCTGGGGTATTCACTCAGAAGTACATCGACAGAATTAAACGCACTGCTGAAGTACAACAAGGTTAAAATTGTGGGAGAACGTTTGTCCATAGCACAACGGATATCGTCAGATACTTTAACAAGAGCGCTGACTGTACTGTGGCCTGGGCGAAAACCAGATTGAAATGGACTCAATAGTTTGTAGGAGTTAAGGGACTGAGATAATTGACTTTTTACAATACATTCCAGAGTTTTAGATAGAATAAAGATTGAGCGAAATTGATAATGAGGAAGGGTTGTTGGTTTTCGGAAGTGGAATGACGTAAGGTTTTTCCAGTAACTGGGAAAAGAACACATGGTAAGAGAGAGTTGAACGAGGTAAGTGATAATAGGAATGAGTTCATTGGTGGATATGGAAAGAAAAGATGTTTTTATATATTCCTCAACAAGTACTTTGTTAGTAAATGGACAGAACTTCAGCGTAGGAACATTAGACAAGTAGTATCATTAGAATAAAAATTGTCTACACTTATGTCTAGTACCAAGATAAAAGAAATAACAAAGAAAAAGTAACAAAGATTGTGTTAAACACGACCTGTTCTAAAAAACATTATTGATTAAACATTTTTGTATTAGTTGTTGTACAAAATAAATACATAAATTATCTTATAAAGTCATTACAATGCAGTTTCTTTATGCGTCTTAAGTACTATGATAATGTAGTGTAAGTAATGTAAGTGGATTTTTCAGTAAATAAATACACTACAGTGTAAATTTCATGTTAATCTGTGGTCGGATAAATGATGAATGAGAACACGGCTCAGCGTTCGTAATAAAATCTTTGGGAATCGAAGCGTAAACTCACCGATAGTGCAACATGTGCTCCTTCACTAAGCACACTCGATTATAATCTGTCTTTTGAAACTAGATTTTCACCCCGGAGCCGCGATCCGTAAGATTTTTGGGAATGACAGTTCAATCTTTCCGTAGAATCATTCTTCTAACGTCTCTGTTCTTACATTTTAAATGTTTAGTGATTTTTATGCGAACTTCGCCTGATTTTATTATAAAGCAATAGCATTTCAGTTAAGTGTGATCGTAATTTCCTCAGATATTATACATTTTTTTATTCGATTAAGTTTTTTATTTGACTAACTTCGCTTACTCATAAAAACATGGCACGTGTTAAGATTTTATATCAAATTGCACTTGTTACCATGAAACATCAGGTGTTAAATCTAGTTACCACAGTAAATTCACTAGCTACAACTTCTTTCAAAACGAAGGTAATTTTTGCATACTATTTCATAGCTGCAGAGATTAGCTGTTATTTGCAGAGATACAAAAATATAAATATACTTTATTATGCACTATCATGAGTTACAAAAAAGTGAAAGTACATCACGATTTTCACAAAAGGCGTTCTTATCGCTAAGCAGCGATCTCTGCCAAACAACCTTTGGGTAAAAATTTAGCTAAGTAAACCAAACACACGGTGCACACGAACAGTGAAACGAAATAAAAATAAAAACAATAGAAATAATAATAAAAATTGAATAAAACAATACAATATTTCAGCAATTTTACTATATATACAATGAATAATATAATATATAAATATAATACCTTCATGAGAATGTTGATCGTGTTATAGCCAAATTAAAGCTGCAGGTAGTGATCTTTGACATATTTCTTAAACGATTTAATACTTTCACTGCATCGAATAGAGAGAGGTAAAGAGTTCCATAACTTCACGGCGTACACAGTGAACGTTTTGAGTAGAAAGAAGTGTATGAAGGAGTAAAAAGAGAGAAGTTTGTACCAGAATGCAAGTTGTGGTCATGAGTGAGATATGTAAACTTAAAGCGTTCTTTCAAATAATGTGGAGCAAGTGGATTGAACAGTATTATATAAAGTATAAAGAATGTGAGCATTCCGGCGAAGACGGATGGGGAGCCACTTGAGCTTTACACGAAATTCGGATATGTGGTCATATTTGAGTACTCCAAATATAAACCGTATACAAACATTTTGAAGGAGGTCAACTTTATTTAATTGCTCGTCTATGAGATAAGGATAGCAAATTTTACAAATAGAGACCTGTTACCAGTAAAACTACCTTTCAAATAGGTAGCAGTTAAATCCGTTCTGATTTCATGTGGAGGAAAATAATAAAAAGAATAACTTTTAGAATAAAGGCCTTGAGTCATCAAAATTCAACGTACACATTGTTTATAAACAAAGTTTTTATCCCGCGATCTCATGCATATTTCTTACCTTCATGACGTCAGAAGAGGCACACCGGCAAACTTTAACACTACGTAGGAATTATAAAGGAATATTAAAAAATGTGTAATTTTTACCCTAAAATTATAACAGCTATAATCATATGTCGCCTTATTTCAAGTGCTAAACTTTTTATTAATATTCGTATCCAAATCTTAAATACAACATATATTTAAATTCAAAATGAGCCAATGAAAATACTTATATTTCAATTTGTATTTTTTCCCCAGAAATTCAATTCAACATACTATTTGTATAGCATTCTAAATTTCCACACTCGTTCTACTTAACACTTACCCAAGTTCGCAGCTTTTATCCAATTTAATATGAATTCAACCCTTTATGTGGTCCATTTATGAGGCCTGTCTTTAGTATATAATATTAAAACGTTAGAACATGTATATTCCTTCTTAAAGATCTTTTCTATAAACTTGAAAGAAATAAATAATACCTAATATAAAATAGTTTAGTACAAGTCAGTGAATTCTATTGACATATCATTATCTGAATCTGTACATAATCTTGGGTTTCAATTGAATATTGTATTAATAGATTTATTTATGGTTAAAAGTATTAATGGATGATAAGAGTTTAAATTATAATCGCACTGTCTCAGCCATTAAAAACTCAATTTACTTTTAATAATATTTAGTGTAAACATTGGATCAACAAGCATTAAATACTAAGTATCAAGTATAAAGTGTCAATGTATGTTATTCATGGTAAACAAATATAGCATATTCCGTTATATATCATTTTTCAAAATAATATCAGGTGTTTTTAAAGGATGGATCGAGTTGCAAATCCTATCGACTATAAAAATAATATTATTTTGCCCTCCCAAAACCTCACAGAGACGCTACGAAATAAATATAAATCAGCTTCCCTTTATGTAAATAAGAAACTAAAACCTTTTTCGTCAATACCCGTATATAATTTAGATAAATGTTAAAGCGAGTGACGAAAAACAATACTACTTACAATCTAACGCTCTAGTAATGCTCTTTCGATTTAATCTAGCAGGATAATTGTACCCATTAAAAAATTAACATAACCTTTTAACTAAACAACATAAATAGTAAATAAATAAAAAGAAGTAATTCAAGAAAGTCAGTAGGCATCAAATTTTCATTTCACATAGCACTCCGTTGTATTCTGTTAAGGGCCCCTGTGGGAAATTCACAATTTTATTTGGGCCCTCTCGAATGATATAAAGGCACCTTTGAAAAATGTATATTATAATTTAGGCGACGTATTTACAATTTAGCGAATTGTTGACTTTTCTACATTACCATCACCATCAGTTAATAGACATCAACTACAGGACATAACTCGCTTTCGAAAATCCCCTATCCGTTTCCCGTGAACTTTATATATTTAACAAAAACAAGGAAAGGGCACGAAGCTAAAAGATATTGGTTTTCAAAATAAATGACAGTTTTTTATCTATACTATATACAAGCTTAACATTGTATAAAATATGTCGAATTCCAGCATAATGCTTTCAGAAACACTTTATCGCACTCTACGTCATCTCGCACGAGTAGCATTAAGCTCTTAAATGCTTAACACCATGTCCCTAAAGGGATTTGTGACATTTTGAGAAATACATAATTTATATTTACGAAATAAGTAAGACTGTGAATTGTAATTGATTTACAATAACTATTACAAGACATGAAAAAATCTATAAATTGAATTATTTCAGCTTAAATAAATTTTGCTATAAATATTGGTGATGTAGTATAAACGAAAATTTGTTTTGTTCATTACAGTTTAATCCAGCAATAAAATTTCGTAGATGATCTGTAATTTATTTTCTACATTATTTAGATTTTTATCGCCGATAATTAAAGTAAGTTTAGAAACAGTTTTTTTATGTAATAGAGCTAGCGTCTCGTAGGTGCATGTTTTCGACCCTCACTAACTTGAAGGTCCATTGAAAGCATGCGGAGAAAAGAGCAGGTTTCAAAAAGAAGAGACCTCCAGGACGATAAATTTATTGTATAAGTTTGTTTTAAAAATTACTTTCCTAAATAACATTTATTATTACCTACAAAATTAAACATTTCATTATCGGTAGTAGCAGTATTTAATTTTAAAGGATTGTATTAATTACATTTATAATAATGAATGATTATCAAAACATGAACATTCAGTTATATCTATTAATATAATAATTTAGTACTCGTATTTAAAAATGTAATAATGTAGTATTTCACAATTATTGTGTAATTGCAAATTTAAATATCACTGCAGTTATAAAAGAATTTGATTTATTGATTGGTGAGTCCCAGTTGCCAACACGTGAGAGATACTCTAGATATTTGTGACATTCACATTTCTCTATCTTCAGCCTTACTGTCACTTAACATTATCAGAAGCTTGGTAGTTTTGCTGCCTGAATGTTTTGAGATATTACACACAGTAAAATATTTATATCAAAGGATATGCGTGAAGTAATCGTATTACCTTCTCTGAATGTTGCAAGAGGCTTAAGTAGCGGCTTCGGGATCCTGAGTACTGCAAAATAATTAATATATGTTACGAGGTTCTTGTTAAATACATAGTTTTAAAAATATATTATTATGATTAAATATCTATTTAAAGAATATAATTTTTTTCCATAACTCAGTCTTCGGAGTGTCATACGAGGTAATTTATCTGCTTTGCTGATTGTAGGTTCCTATTGCCGGAGACTCTAGATGTATGTAGGTAGATACCACTTCAGGTCCTGTTTCTGCCCCCGAACAGTAACATGAAAACGGTACTTTGTTCCGGTTTTAAGAGTGTGTATAACTAGTGAATTTACTGGAGTAACGAAATCGAAATCTCATGTCCAAAGACGACGATTTATCTCCAAAATTCAAAGTCAAAGTCAAATTCACTTATTCAAAATAGATTTTAAGGAAAGGTTTTTAAACGTCAATCAATTAGAGTCTACCACCGCTTCCAAATATTCGACTGTCAGGAAAGAAACGGCGCAACAAATCCTGCTTTTAAAAATTATATTAACAGGAATTGTTACACTACATCAACTTGTACTTATTGCTGTTGAGCTTGATGGCGGATACCACGCTGTTCGATCATTCAGTTAGTCATTTAGCTCATAATAAGCTTTTTTACATAACGTATCTTTAACAAGTTTTTTAAATTTACTTTCTGAAAGAGTCAAAATATGATTTGGTATCTTGTTGTAATTCCTATCTTGCTTTAGTGACTTTTTATAAAAAGTGGAATAAATATGGTTTACTGTATTTATCTTTATAAGGCATCTAAACTAAAAGTAAAAAGTGATACACATGATTTTAAAAATACTGCTTTTTACTATACTGTGGTGAAACAACTAAGTATTCAGCTTATGAAAAATATCAATTTTCTTCAAATAAAAAAATGATAATGATCATGAGTTCAAATAATTCCCATAATTATAATTAATAGTTCAGTAATATGTAATTGCTTTGTGTAAAGGTTATCAAAATGCTTTACAACTTTATTTTGCATTTCGTTCTTTATAAGAATTTGCAGATTTTATTCTTAAGATATCAAAACAAATTAAAACTTTGGTTAAACTCATTAAAACGGAGTTTTTAAAATCATATCATTAATAGACTTATAGATAATTAAAAACCATAACGTAGTAAATGTTGATTATTTAATTTATCGTTACGTTTTAGTAAACAAGTTGTTAATGTACACAGCGAAAATAAGCCATAAACAGTGACCCATGATCAGGTCTTTGATATATACACATAATAATTTTCAACCATAAAATGATATTGATTAGAATGACGCGAATAATATCAGTAAAGATTAACAACCTTAAACCTCTACGTGATCTCCAACGAGACCTCGCTATGACCCCGTTCCGAGTGACCTCCTCGGTTAGGTCGGTGCAAACGTTCCTCGAGGGTGCTCACAGCACCACGGCGCGGGGCACTGTGTCGACAGCTTTACACGGTGCTACAGGCTCACAGAGAGTTTTAATAACTTAAAACTTGTCCTTATGCTCATCAAGAACTAAGTTTATACAACCTTTGCGGTCACAGCATCACGATAAAATTAAGACGACTTTCAAGGCAAAATTTACAAATATTACACCTCTAATAGAATCGTTACGAATACTGTTAAACTCTATGCAGATCAACTTTGCTGGAATCCAGTTATATTGATACAAAGACAATATGTATTCTCTATCATTAAACCAAAGTATATTTTGATCTACACCGTTCTGTGAAAGCTGGTTTGAATCTAGCACATTATACCAAAATGTTGACAATGATGTGTGAGTGACCCTGAGAATATTATAAACATTTAAGTTTGTGATATTTTAAAATCAAAATACAGAAGATAAAGTTTGTTTAATACAAACTATTACATTTTAGGAACAGTTTCCTGTTTTGATAATTTTAAGCAAAAGAATTTTTTTTTTTAACTTCAATACGCATGGGATGTGCAATGAAAATCATACGCCTCTACAGCTACTACTTTAGCTCTAGCACATTTCAAAGCTTCTAAGGCTGAAATAAGTATTACTGTATCTAAGTTTTCAGCAATAGACAACAGCAACTAACAAATTATTTATGAAGTAATCAAACATATTTACATTATTATACATGTACACTAATCTTTGATTTTTATTTCATTAATTTACTTTTGATTATATCATTTTATATATCAAGACCTTCTTCTTCTCAGCATTTGTCACGTTTTTTGACGGGGTCTACTTTATATATCAAGGCTTAATTATTAAGTATTATTGTTTACTGGTCTTATATATCAACACCAGTAAACAATAATAAGATAGGGACACTGCCTTCTAAGTATTAGCTGTTTCCTACCTTAGTCGTTTTCCTCGTATCTAATGGTGGTATCCACTACCATCCCACTTTTGTCCTTAAGATGCCCTCTCATACTTTCTCCAGCCAGTAGAAGAGCATTCTAAACCGCAGGATCGTGTGTATGTATAAACACATAAAGGATCAAACTATTACTGCCAACTACATTTTAAAAAACTTAAACATTACTGTTATTACCTATGGAAAACGCCTTACCCTCTTTTAATTATTAACGACAAGAAAAATTCCCAATCACAATAGCAGTTCGATCTACTTTACAATGGTGAATGAAATGCGTAGTAATTTTGTGGAACGTTGTTTTGTTCCGCAGTTATTGTTCACTTGCTACTATCACAATCTGCCTATATTACCTTTTTTTATTTTGAACCTACCAATATCAATTTTCATGTTTGTGCATTTCATTTCAGTATTGTGTAAAAAAAAAGATTCTTTTAAAGGGCGTAGAAAGGTTAACATTTAGTGTTTTATTGTTTTATAATTAAAAACACGCTGCATATCTTTAATTTAACTTCTTTGTGTTGTTCCATGGTGTAATTTTCTTTTAAATCACAACATTGACTGTACATCATAAGATTAATTTCTTTCCCTTCTCATTACTTTATACTTTAAAAAAATCAATTACTTGATCTCTCCAATTATAGTTCATTTTCTTTCTTATAAAATCAATAGGGCAACAGAAAGAACCAACTTAAATACTTATCACCATCCAAATAATATAATGATTTTTTCGTGGCATCACAGTAACATTAGATCTTAATTATATTCTTTCCTTTAATTTCCGGTTCCCAGACCTCAAAGAAGTACGGAACAAACAACCAATAGTTTCTTCAAATATTTTCATAACTCAAAACGTATACGGTAAAAAATTACAATTATTCAAACCGCAGTACGTAGAAAGAACGATTTGGAGTACCTTTTGTCTTAAAAGTTGTGAAATCTTCACTTTCTTGTAAAGGCGTGCCATACTTTGAGTGCTAAATGCGACTCGTTATGTGCAATGACGCAGAAAGCGATAAAACGTTTTTGAGAGCGCTGCACGCGGCCGATGTGTTCAAATATTTCACACAACATTTAACAGAGTAAGTCTTTCGCGTTACCAATAAAAATACTGGCTAAAGTACAGAAAGCATTAACAGACAATGTTGCGACATTTGTGGGATTCCTCAAGATGTATAGAAATGATAAAGCATCCAACTCTTGTCGATTTTTTTTAAATTAAGTACAATAAATTTTGGAAACAAGTCTTGTCGTTTGAAGTGAATTGGCCCGAGAGACATAATACAGTTTCAAATTTAAAAAGAAGGAAGGAACAAAAAAATGTTAACCGTGTTGTCAGATCAGAAATCCGTGGAACGTTCGGTATCGCTGAAACAGAGTTTAAAGCTTTGATTTCAACCCCATCGTTATTGAACTAGAACACTGAACAGTAAACATTAAATACTTTATACGATGAAAGTATAGTTTATTTTTGTCATAAATCGGTCATTGTCATTGGAAAACCTGACAAGTACTCTTATCCTGTAATAAGTAATACGTAGGATTCGAAAATGGCGGTCATTGGACACGGACGAAAATATTCTTTGATAATATTTTTTTCACGATTTACTGTCTTACGTGCTATATGTTTGTGTTGTCTTTCGTTTTACGAATGGAAAATCTTCGCCAAAGTTCTGGATTCTCTTTCATATTAGCAGAATTTAACTTTTATACCGAACAATTTTCTATCCCCTGTGTGTATTCTCACCATCACTAGACAGGCGAAATTATTGCGCAGAGCAGTAGAAGCCATAAACCGAAAAATAATAATAATAAGTAATACATAAACAGTTATGATTGTAACCAATTCGCCACTGTATATATATGTATATTGAACTCAGACAAATCTAATGCGTATATTGAATACGCATGTGTATATTGAACTTAGACAAATCTAATGCGGGATAAAAATCCTTACATAACGAAAGGATTTTTATCATTCTTAATAGGTTAACATTTGATTTTAATTTCCAAAAGCTACATACCTTTGATACCGTAGATCTTGAAGTGTAATCGTGTTATATCATGGTCTATAATATATGTAAAATATTCTTTAAACATACAGGTTTATATTTTTGAACAATATAAGGTTCTAAACAATTTGACTTACATATCCCAAGAAATCTGATTTCATTTTCATTTCATAAAATTCTATTAAAAATAGATGTCTGATATTAAAAAAAAATAGTTTTCATACAGTCAAGGCCAGTCGAGACTATTATTGCTTATATAATAAATTAGACAGCCATTCAATTTACAATCGTGCATAAGTTAAAAAATAGATGTTTTTAAATTCTATCAGACGTGTATCATTTTATATCACTGTGACTATCCCTTTCTTCCATTCGATAATAATTATTCTTATAGAACAATTATAATACTTGAATTTTAGCATTTAATCATACTTTACGTGACCAGGTCAATAAATGCTTTACTTTCATAGTATTTTCAATGTTTATATTTTAGCCGTTAG
>DWLS01004753.1:0-13540 GCA_018246255.1 Pachliopta kotzebuea | reverse complement strand
TTATTATTATTATTATTATGCTGCGAAAGACAATGTCGCTAATAAAAATATAATACAAACACAGTTCTTTAAGATTTAACTAAAATAATATGGATCCTCGTTGTCCGAAATGAACAGTTTTTAATTTATAGCCCTCTCTTAATAGTGACGGGTTTTTTTTAATATCAACCCGATTTAATATATGTCTTAAATCACGTGATATTAGTTGTTATACTAACTGCATATGAATTGAACAATTCATTGGTGCAAGCCGGATTCGGGCCAGGTACCTTTGGAGTGGGAGGTTAGCGTCCAAATCACAGGCTATCACGATTTAGGGTTTAAGCCATCTTCCACCAGATTGGCCCAATATAGGTTGGTTGAAAGCCAGAGCCTCGTTTCTTGATCAGCAGCCTGCAGCAGCAGATAAGGTTGACTTGGATCCTGTGAGTTCATTTATTTAACAAACGACTTTCCATAATATTATTATGTGAACGTTTCACTTATTATTAGGTGAACGTCTAATACCTTGTAAAAAACCTATTTATACATTCCACATATTATTTCTATTCACATAAACTTTCGTTAATATTCATTAAGTTTTTGTTGTTAATATAAATTATGTTATAATTATAACATAATTTTTGTAATTTGTATTCGCCTAATTGACGATTAGTCAAATTTCATATGTAAATGTTGAATATTAAAAGTGAATATAAATTAGTATATATGTAATAATTTAATGGACGGTTGCATCATAAAGTTGTAGAGAGAGTACATTATTTATTAGGCAATAATCTCAAGTCAAAGGATTCAGTGGTTATAAGGCAAGTGCTTACTGAACTATGTAGGTATTGATTTTTTTATTCGATGAAGCAGTAAAACGAGAGAGATTAGTGATATGCTTGTTCATAACATGCCGCTAGTTGAGATAGTATACACAGCACTATATTGCGCTCGTCGTGTTGATTTCGTTAGCTCATTTTACTAACAGACAATCCGCTTTAAACGGGAACACAGTACTATTTGGCTGTAGAAATAAGTACTTAACTAAACGGTCCGAGAACTACCACCAGTAAACTGTGACTTACCACCAGTGGTATAAAGTTTTTGATAAATATAAACGTAACAGTCAGTTGCCACCATCTGCCCGAACGCGACTTAATTGGATATATCATAGGCGTCTGTTTGCGCATGGCAATTGATTGCAACTTAACAACATGCCAGCAAATTGCTAAAACTGTAGAGCGGGACGGGTATACCGCGCTTCATACGCGAGTCCCTGCAGTGCGAAAGAGATGGAAGACTGACGCGTTGCGCGCGGAAGGGAACGGCCGGCATAATGGCGATGTAAGGACGCGGCGGCGAGCCCGCCAAAACGTACGAAATATTTATTTTTTAATGGCGATTATTTTGGTTTAAAAGCGTTTAATCACAACCCGTCCCCGTCTAAGAAGAGAGGGAAGAAGAGGGGGGAGGTCGTTAGCTGTTTTTTTCGCCCATCGTTCTTTATAATTGGTCAATAAAATGTTAATTTAATAATTACCCCCCTCCGCCGTATTGTTAACTACTCGTGTTTGTACTATTTAATCTCGTTGTCAATTAGTTTTTATTACACAGAGTGTTAATTATAAATATATGTAATCTGTTATAAATTGATTTTTGAAAAAATAAAATCGTTATCGCTATCGTATTAGTAATTTTTATTTATAATAAATACTAAACGAGTGTCTCGATAATTACGACTAACAAAACGTTATCTCTGTATATTAATGTTTTATCTCTCGTCGATACCGTGTTACCGGTAATTAGGCCACTGACAAACTTAATCTGTTTCAACATAATAAAGTGTTTATATTAAAACCCGTGTACAGTTTAAATAATACGTGTAAATTATATTTTTATTACTAAAGGCAACCGAAACAAAATTAATTTAGGTACAGTTGTGTTAATTTTGGTATTTTGATTAGTTTGATGTTTTTCATACCATAATTATTTGTCACCAAAATTTCTATATAATAATAAATTCTCATTAAATTCCTATATAAAATATTTGGATGCTGAAGATATATTTTATATATAAATAAAAATTGTAATAAGTTAAATTAGACAAGTTCTTTCTTTGTGTAGAGACAAACAAGGCGTTCACTTGATGTTAAGTGTTACCTACTCATAACAACAAAGTGTTATTTGATATGATATACACAGCACCATAATGCTCTTTCTTTGAGGTATATATTAAGTCTCGTTACCCCAGTAATTTCACTGGCTTCACCACTTTTCAGACTGGAACATAGTAATGTCTGCGGTGGTACTTAGACGGTCTGTAACAGAGACCTACCACCAGTAGACTACCCTGGTCTGTAGTGATCATCATCATCAGTCTACTGTTGCCCACTCTTGGGCCTGCGTCCATAAACGTTAATGTAACCAATCCGATAGAAGTCGTTATAGCCTAGCGGTTTGAACGTCTGCATCCGAAGGTACTGGGTTCGAATCTTGCTTACACCAATGAATTTTTCAATTCATATGTAGTTAGTATAACACCTAATATCACGTGCTTTAAGACATGTATTAAATCACGAAGCTTTAAAACGTATATATGGCATATATGGCATTATCTTTTAACTCGTTTCACGTAACACATATAGTAATAATTTATATGTCTAATTCTCATAGCCGACGTTAAAAGCGTATGATTACATGTCATGGTGCACGGAACAGCTACATCCAGCTCCGTTTCATCCATTTAACATAACATTAAAGCGATGAAATTAACATTTCATACTGAATTAATGATGAGATGATAAAATAAATCTCCGTTAATGTTTAAACAGTGACAACACTGATGGGGACTGTTTACATTTTATTAATATTAAATGTGTATACATCATCATCAGCTGGTTGTCCATTATAGATATAAACCAGATATACCACCAGATATAAACTTCTCCAGTATGAGGGAGATTTGGGCCATCCACAACGCTGGCCCAATGCTGGTTGGTGGTAATAAATGTATATACATTTTTAGCTATCTGGTGAAGGTAACGGGAATCCGCTGGATGTAGACAAAATACCTATCGGAGTGGAGATCATTGGAGTCCTATGTCCAGCAGTGAACATTTATCAGCTGATGATGAATGATATAGACTTTATCTATTAATTAATTTATTTATTTATTTTAAAAACTTTTTTGGAACTTCTAAAATTAAGGTCTATGCTGACTTAATGTCTATAATCATTTTCTATCACACAACCTACGAGGTGGGAGAGTTGGTAAGTGTCAAAATTAGATTTAAAGCTAAAAAAATCATTATTTAGTACAATACTACGTATAAATACAAAAGAAGATAAATATATATACAAATATATTTAGATACTTGAATTATTAGATCTTTCTAGTAGGTCTCTGTTGCTGGACACCGTCTAGGTAAGTACTTCAGCTCCTATTGCAGACGAACAGTACTGTGCGAACATTACTGCTGTATGTTGAGGAAATTACTGCGGTAACGAGACTTAACACCTTGTATATAAAGACAAGCGTAATGTGGTGCTGTAACATCTTAACCAGCGCTATGTTATGAGCAAATGTATCACTTACTAAATATAGCCTTATCGTCTTGTTGGGTAACAAAAAATACTAAATTGTTACTAAAAAAATCTAACATATTTAAAATAGTGTATAGAAGTAATTATGATTGTTTATTAACACTTATAAGTGAATAACCTATTTTTGGCTTTGTTGAAGAAAGATCATTTTACTTATAAGATATTTTTTTTATATCTATATCATTTTTATTAATAAAACCATTACACTGTTATTAAAAAAAATATTTTTTTTTAATAAATTAAAAATACGACACAGTATACATTTTTTTAATTTTTTTATGTGATATCCGCGTGGCTGTATGCCGTCTATGCCGTTGCCTCAACCATTTGCAAAGAAACACCGCTGCCAACGTAATTCCACTTAAAACCTTCAATTGTGTGAACATAAATAATCGTGTTTCTCGAAACGTTTCACTGAATTGTTTCAAATTATATTACACAGGCGATATATATTTTCGGTGAATGCAATATGAATTCAGTTTGAATGCAATATAAATAAACAAGGAGCGAACAAATGCGCGCAATACGATCGGCCGTTTAAATAAACATTTTAGGGAATGCTCCGGCGGGACTGCGACATGGGCCTACTTATTTATATTAACTATATTATATATATATTTAATTCTCTCTTCCCTGATATTATTATTCACGGCTTTTTAACTTTTATTTCTATTATTTAATAATTATACCTACACCTACCATAACAAAACATGCACATATACATATGTGTTTATAACCACAGTATATGTTCTTATTTCTATTATCTACTATAGCATATCCTTTGACAATATATTATGAACTCATTCCTAACTAATTTAGATTTTATTAACGCGTTTAAATTATCAGTATGTATTCGTAAGCCTGTTTCCTGTATTCATACCGTAACATCCTATAAATGGGACATTCCGTTAGTAAGTGAGGAACCGTTTCCTCAGCAGCGTCATCACATATACACGATGGGCTCTCCATACACTTGAAACGGTATAAGTATTGTCAGAATCCACCGTGACCTGTGAATGTTTGGGTTAGCTGCCCAGTGGGTAGGATCTTTTTTATTAAGTTTTGTGATAGATGCGATTGTGCCTTCGTTGTATCGGGCACTCCATCTCGTTACTGAAGCATCTCGAAGTAAACGCTTGCACCTGGCATTGATCATAATCAAGCTTCCTTCTGCTGTTAAGAGCAGTCAGCTTGTCCAGTTCATCAGCACGCTAGTTGCCAGGAATGCCTGCGTAAGCCTTGGCCCAGAATAAGAACACATCCTTGTTTTGGGAAAAGATCTAAACAAATTCTCCCTGACTTCCACCGCAAGAGAATAGGATAAGCGATTCGCGGCTCTGGAGTCACTATACGTAGCTCCGTTCCATCTTCCTTAACACCACTTTGGTTACCTCACATATGGTAGGAGTTCCAGTTGGTAGACTGTGCAGTACGCGGACAGAAATAGCTTCTAGTTTTGAACCTCGTTCTCGCCTTTCCATATAGAAAGTAAAGCTCCTACTTTACGTTTCATCAAATAATATAAAAATAGTTCGAATCTATACACGAAATATAAACACAGAGCGCAGTACAAATTATATCCGCTCGTAAAGTCTTGTGTTGGTCCAAGTTTATTACTCCACAATTTTGTACCTCACCCTGTTCCAGATCCTTAACGCTGTGTAAAATTAATTTGTACTGTTAACACCGAGCTAGTTAACACTTTAACTAACAGCTGAGAGGATGTAGTTTAGGGTACGGAAGATAATGGTGGTAGGTCTCTGCCAGATAACTTCTAGGTAGGTACCTCCGCATTACCAAACAGTACTGTGCTAACATTACTGTGTTCCGGTCTGAAGTGACAGTATCCAGTATATATAATATGATAGTATGCTAGTGATATTACTGGGGTAACGAATATGTATATGTGCGAAACTTATTAATAATAATTTTATCATAATTCTAGTTATTTTTAAACTATTCATGTAATTTTGTATATATATATATTTTGCTATGTAGATGTTACGTGAAATAAATTATTTAAAAAATTATACAGTACACTTGTCCCAAATAAACCAAGTACCATACTGATGAAAAATAATGCGATGTAACTTTTAAACTCTACCTGATTAAAACATCAATCATGTTATTGGTGGTAGGCTTCTGTTGTTGGTCACCGTCTAGGTACCAGCTCCAATAGCCGCCGACATACAATATATATAACAGTACAGTATATAGTATCAGTAGTTAGTGAAATTACTGGGGTAACAAGAGTTAACATGTACGTTACAAAGCGAAAAGTACAATATAATACAGTATATGAAATCGTAAATACCGTCATGATGTTATCAACGTATCACTTACTATTGAGTGTTGCTTTCTTATATGATAGCCTCTGGAGTACTTCGGCAGTCAACGTGTTGGTCACCACCACTTTTTTTATTTTTAAACTCGTTATGTATCGCTGTTCTCGCTCTCGCTCAATATATCGAATCTAAAAAAAGTGCACTTTTTTCTTTACATTTAGTTAGTCGTTCTGTAACCTCTTTATCCTGTTAATTGTTTTTTTTTCCACGACCGAGTAAAGCGTTCACCTGATAATAAGTGATATACCCTTGCCCATAACAACATGGTGTTAGTTAGGAATGTATATCACCATCATATTGCGCTTGTCGCCTTGAGACAGTATATTAAGTCTTGTTACCCTGGTAATGTAACACAGCAATGTTACTAGTTAGGTTAGTTAGTAATGTTCTATTTGGCAGTAAAAAACCTGCGGTGGTACCTACCTAGACGGTCTCCGGTAACAGAAACTTACTACCAGTAATTTTGTAAAGGCATCAACTTATAAGCACTGTGCATGCTTGATACAACTTTACATACTAATTTGAATATAAAGCTTTAAACCGTTTTTATTTTAAAAATTCAAATTTACTAATGATTATTCAGAATGTTTATCATTATCACACAGCATCAAAAGAAATTCTTCATCATGAGATAATAATATCATCATCAGATGATAGACATCCATTATTGGGTATAGACTTACAAAATAGTAAGAATTTGGACCGTCCCCCATCAAGTTGGCCTAATACGGGTTAAAGGGGGAAATAGTCCCCTAATACCCCCATAATATAACTAAGGTAATGAATTCATTAATTTCACATAATTTAAAAAATATATAATTATATGTTGCTAGTAGTTGCCCGTTGCATGCGCAACTAAAAAATAAAAAATTAATAATTTCAAAACCGTTGTTATCATAGCTATAGATATATATAACATATGTCAGCCATTAAATTGGTATAGCGACATCCCATTCCGCACGGACGCAAGCTAAGAAAGGGAAGACATTAGTAGGTATTATATGTTAAATAAAATATGGGATGAAATGTTCTGTGCGCGTTTAAGTCTTTAATATGAATATACCTGTAAGGTTGTAGACCAATTGTTTTCTGATGTCCCCGCTTCGATTCCCCCGTCGATTGTTGCGTTTGGATAGGTGATAGGATTGCTTAATACCTAGGTAATAACCTTATTATATTAACTGGAGACACAACAGAATGGAACAGTCGTTTTGTGATTACTTAGTACATGCTTTTGTATAGGTTAAGTAACGATGGGAAAGCTTCGTGTTAATGGTGGTGGTATAGTGACCGTTTTTATTGGACGTCCAACGAACGACCATCAGCTCTAAAGGCTTATAAATAGCGGCAGGTTAACGGCGCGCGCGCATCGTGAACTCTTTGGAATTGGCCGTCACCACCGAGAATATAATAATGTTGCTTGTAGTTAAGTTTTATGTGGTCATCACCAGTTCTCGATGAGGTATCATAACCAGCATCTAACTTTAAACCAAACTGTAAGTAAATTAGTTGAGTAAATTTTTACCGACACCAAAAGGGCAGTGTTTAGCTCTAAACATAGTCTTTGTATAAGCACCTAAACTGATTTTAGATTATTACCTCTTTTTGGGTAATTTATTCTTCTTCGTAGTAGTTAAGCCTCAATAGTGTTTTTAGATGGTAAAAATTCTTCGGATGTGATGCAGCAGTTATTTTATTAATCATTTGTAAATTCTTCACTGTGAGGAATATTAAATATTACTTGTATAATTCTTAGCTAGTATTAAGTTTTGTGATTATTGTTTATATACTAGATGAGGTGATTACGGCATTCATCTGATGGTGAATGATGCACTTGCCTGTAGCATGTCTCTGGTTAAGATGGTATACACAGCACCATATTGCGCACGTCCCTTTGTGATAGTCAACTCTTCTTACCCCAGTAATTTCACTACCATACAGCAAAACGCAGCCCTTCAAATCGAAACACAGTAATGTTTGGAGCTGTAGCGGTACCTAGACAGTTTCCAGCAACAGACACCTATCAGTAGGCTTAAATAATATATATTTTTTCATATATTATTGTACTAAAATTTATTTATTACCGGGGTAACGAGATTTAACATCTTACGTATCAAAGCGAGCGCAGTGTAGTGTTGTGTATACCAACTTAACTAGCGCTACGGGCAAGCGTATCACTTAATATAAGGTTAACGTCTTACTCCTCTCACTTACTCATTGAATAAAAAAATAGTATACATACAATATAAATATATTTATTTATTTATTTCGATCCTTTCTTAAATTTTATAAATTGTATGTATATATGTATATATATACACTGTAACAAATATACATATAAACACTAGTAGTTTCCCGTAGCTTTCGCAACAAAAAAAAAATATGAAGTTAATAAATTCAAAACATTATTATAGCTATGTTTATATATATGTATATATCATTAATTAAGTTGGCATAGCGACATCCCATTCCGCACGGACGCACACCAAGATAGTGAAGATATTAGTATGATAGTGATTGCCTGTCGGTTTGTAAATGTCGGTAAGTGTACGTGAGACATTAAACTGAGACCCCTAATAAACTCGCGGGTCCGTGGCGCCGTAACCCGACACCGCGCGGACGATGGTGACCATTAACCACGCGGCCGGTGTGGACCTTAACGTCTTCATCACAGGACCCTGGTGCCGGTTCTCCAGCGAAGTGTCCGGTTACGGCACTACGTCTCCATAAGGGTCACACCGTAGCGTTAGGTTGTATATCAGACGTCCGCTTTGTTAATGAGCATTGCTCACCACCAGCTCTATAACGCTAAGGTCACACCTTCGGGTCCTCAGATTTAATTATTGGCGTGGTGGAAAGCCGGTGGATATAAAACCTTATTAGTTACCACTACTACTATTCCTACCGTCAAATAGTAATGTGCAAACATTACTGTATTCCTGTTTGAAGGGTTATGTATGCTAATGATATTACTGGGGTAATGAGACTTAATAAAATTAAGTAATGAAATAGTAATTCATTTAATACACAGTAATATTCTGATTTGAATGATGCTGTAGTAAACAAAATTACTGGGGTAACGAGACTTGTTGAAATATTACAATGAAATAGTAATTTATTTAATACACAGTAGTGTTCTGTTTTAAATGATGCTGTAGTAAACAAAGTTACTGGGGTAACGAGACTTAATGAAATATTACAATTAAATAATAATTTACTTATTACACAGTAATATTCTGATTTTAATGATGCTGTAGTTAACAAAATTACTGGGGTAGCGAAACTTGATGAAATATTACTATGAAATTACTGTGTTCTAATTTGAATGATGCTATAGTAAATAAAGTTACTGGGGTAACGAGACTTAATGAAATATTACAATTAAATAATATTTTCTTATTACACTGTAATATTCTGATTTTAATGATGCTGTAGTAAACAAAATTACTGGGGTAGCCAAATTTAATGAAATAGTAACTAATTTAATACACAGTAATATTCTGATTTGAATGATGCTGTAGTTAACAAAATTACTCGGTAACGAGACTTAACGAAATATTAGCATAAAATTACTGTGTTCTGATTTGAATGATGATATAGTAAACAAAATTACTGGGGTATAGAGACTCAATGAAATATTACTAAGAAATTACTGTGTTCTAATTTGAAAGGTGCTATATGTAAGTGAAATTACTGTGGTAACGATACTTAACATGTTACGTCACAATGTGAGTGCAATGTGATGCTGTGTATATTATCCTAAATAGCGCTGTGGGCAAGCGTATCACTTACAATCAAGTGAACGTCTAGCTTGTTTCCTCGCCTCATGTTTTTGTTATAAACATAATCATCTTAACTATAACATATCGAAGAGTATACATTTGTAAGTATAAGTAAGGTTGTATTAAATACAAAATATAACACTCAAAGACGCGTGAACCGAACAGTGGAGAACAAACGCGTTCACAATGCGGAGCAGACGTGGTGAGTAATGGAGCCGTCATACCTTACACAGTGCCGCGCTAGACGAGTGGTGAGGTGGCGCTGGGGCAAGGGCTGGGGGGCTGGAGGGGGGGAGAGAGCGAGCCGTGAAGTTCACCACACCACCACTCTACCCCCCACCGGCAGACGGCTCAGGAATCAAAATAATCGACCCACGAATGTGACGGGAACTGACAAACCATTACTTTACACTGAGATATTCATCAACTGACTAGAACATTGGGAACATAGAAAACTATGGAGACGGCGTTATAGAAAATAGTATATAAAAAAGTTCTGGTGAAATTTATATCTTCTATATAACATACATAGAGTAGACAACCCAAATTAGAAGGATCCAGAAACCATCTTCAGCAGTGGACATCAGATGAGGAGCAAAACATTCTGGTGAGCGAGCGATTGTATGTATTATAGATAGTCTCCTAATTCAATTAACTACAACTCCGTTCTTACCGGAACATAGTAATAATCACTGTTAAGTTATAGGAGAAGGTATTGTTGAAGTGATCGGACTGTATCCTTAATCATCACCAACACCAGAAACCCACCACCAGTTCTGTTCAATCAAATTAACGTCTGTTCTAAAAGGAATAGATACTATAAGACAAATATCAATAATAACATATAATAGTAAATTAAACAGAAATATCTAGAAAATTCTGTAAATAGTATATCCTAATAAATCTAAAATATATTTTACTCATTTTTTCTTATATATAAGACTGTAAATTTTTTTATAGATATTTAAACATATCTATAGTTAATAATAATATAGTTTAACTGTACAGTTATAACTGTAGTTAAATTAGTAGAAAAAATAGTAGTACTGTTAAATTTGTATTGTATAACACGATTGTTGTTTCACTTGATTTTAAGTGACAATGATAGAATAGTTCAGTTATTATATGTTGATAGCGGGTATAAAGATGTTGTAGAAGCTGATTTATAATATGAGAATCGTGCCTTGCTTTTTATTATTCAGATTTGTTTCAGATCATCTAAATAACATTCTTCTTTTCCTTCTTCTTCTTTTTTTAATGCTTAATTGCTCTTTAACTCTTAAATGCATGATTTTTTTATTTAATTATGAAATAAATATTTCAATATAGGTTTTGTGTCACAGATAAAGGGAAAAATAATTAAAAAAAACTTGGTTTCAATAAGAACTATATTTTTGTAAAAAACATGTATGTAGCCATTTGGCTACACTACTATGTAGGTGATGAAAATCCAAATACAAACACACTCAGGATAAATTGCTTAAAGAACCTTTATAATATTAATTTCTTACCTTACGTCTAATATATTTGTTATTGTTTTAACTCTTTTCGGCAATTAATTCTCACTGAATCTTAATTCAAAAGTCACAAATTATCATACAACCAAAATTGGTTTGTAGACAACAATATGAATTTAAGGGTTAAAATTAAAATAGAGAACTGAGTTCGCGTTGAAAAACCGAAACAGATATTTTTAATGAAATTATGTAAGGAAAAAAATACTTATGTATATATACATCATCATGCATTTAAGGATTAAATAATTCCGTCAGTAGAACAAAGAATTGTAAGCTAAGGTTGTTTAATCGATTGTTATCGAGCCTCAGCTCGAACAATTCAAATAATGTTGGCAACATTGTTATCTTTAATGTAAATAAAACGATGTATCGATATAAAACATAAATCGCAATTAATCGATTCCGTTGAATCGTTATAACATCGCGCCGGCGGTGGTGATACCATCGGCTGGGTGTGGGGCTGTGGGGACGGAGGGGGAGGTCCCCTCCCCGTAACTCGACACTTTACACAATAAAAGGATTATTTTATTCGTAGTGCTGGCGTTTAGTGGTGGTGGTGGGAGGGGAAGGCGAGTGATTTCTCGTCGTGTACGCATCGTGTTGGAATTCCTTGTGAATTAATACGGAACCGAATATTATACAGATAGGTTCAAATATCCAATTGATTATAATACAAATTTTTAGTTTCCTTAGACTTTTTTTATCTAAATTTTATATCGGACTGTTCTATAGATATTAATTTATTTGTTATTCACGGCACAAAGAGACCAGTAGACGCGCCCACATCATACCGCCGGCTTCCGGAACACGAGACAGTTGTCAAACATTTTTTTTCACAAACTTCAAATATATTTTAAAGGTATTCTTTTTCATATGTCCAAACAGTTTGAACAACTAATAAGCAGTAAAGTTGTAGTAAATTTAATTTTAACCTCCAGAATGAAGAGATATTTATATATATCGCTAAACAACTCATGACTGTGTAGATAATTATTTAAGTTTATCAAATATTAAATAAAAATACCTAGTATTCAATAGAAAGATTAGCAAATAAATACTCGATAGTATTGTAATTGTAGACAGAGTTCATTTATTTATATCATCAGCTATAGATGTCTATATTGGACTTATGCCTTATCCAATAATGGGGGATTTGGGCCGTATCCCACCACGCTGGCCCAACGCTAGTGAAGTAATACTATGTATTTTAGATATGAAAGTGAGATAATAGGGAAAGGTATACAGTACTGTTTGCGATAGGAGTTGCGTTGGTACCTACATGGTCTATAGCACCATAGACCTACAACCACTTAATTACAACAATTGTTGATTGGTAATAAATTTACGATATCATCATCATCATCATCATCAGCCGATAAACGCTCACTGCTGGTCATAGGCCCTTAAAGATCTCCACTCTGATTGTTCCTGCGGATTCTCGCGATCTTCATCAAATCATCAGTCCATTTACTGATGAATTTATGATAAATAAATAAAAAATAAAAAAACTAAAGTATGAAAGAGACAGAAAAAGGTATATTACAATAAATATTTGCTTTTTTCACTAAATAACGAGACGAGAAAACAGACCTGATGGTACGCTTGTCCAAAACGCTGGTTGAAATTGAGATATATTAAGTCTAGTTACCGCAGTAATTTCAGTATCATTCAACCCGAAACACAGTAATATTTACATTACTATTTGGCAGTAAGAATAAGAGCAGCGGTGATAGACAGTCTGTAGTATCAAACTTACTAGTAGTATAAATAAATATATACGGAACCGTAGAGTTGTTGTTTGTTTCCCGCTTGGCGTTTAGGAATGACCATAAGATAGATGTTTTATAGGTCCACCTCTCGCCATAGGTGTAAGATTGAGTTATCCCACTCCCAGCCGGCGCACGCGTGGGAACGCTGAAAACAAATAGATATTTTTAACGTTACGGACAAGTGTTATTTATAGCGTTAAATAAGCTTATTTATATTATCCGTAGCGGGCGGGGGATCGCGTTACTTGGGCCAGCTTTGCGCCGGTGTAACTTGACGCTTAAGTGCGCTTATTAAGGGGAGACACTTTAACTTAATAATCCCATACACACTCACAAAGGTGCATAAGGTCCCATACAACTCATTAGACTCAAGTTAATCTTATTGATTCCGGGTATATACTAAATGAAATGAAATGATTTTTTTTTCAGACTTTCTTTTGGTAAGAAGTTATTTTTGTTTAGTATTTTGTTTTTGTTCATAATTTTTTTGATGTTTAGAATTATTTTTGTCCAGAAATTTTTGTTCAGATTTTTTAAGT
>DWLS01004752.1:0-13543 GCA_018246255.1 Pachliopta kotzebuea | reverse complement strand
TGCGATACATACTTATTACGAATATTCGATGCAATTATGTCATTCAGCACAGATCGTGTATCGTAATGTAACTGCCTGTGTGATTCAGTTCCTCCACTTTTGCCTTGGGGAAGCCTCTGGTTTGATTTCAGAGCCCCGTGCGAAATTTGATTGAAGGTAGAGTTTTGCGACCTTGCCTGGCTTGTCATCACGCTTATATTGTAAATCTGCCGCGATAACAGCATCGCTGTGTTCCTGTTAATGATATATTATTTATGTAAATACATAAAACCCAGACTATTTTGGGTATGCGTTTTACAATCCAAGTCTTCATTGTAGCCTAACACCATGTCAAATTGTGGTCAAGTGTAAAACCTATAGTCAAAAAAAAAATAGATACAATGACACAGAAAATACAGAAGAACTGAAACGTTAAAACATAGAAAAAGTTTATTTGATGATGATTGAAGTAATAACTCATAACTAACATTTTTTTTACACTAGTGAGATGATAATGATTTCTGGCTGATGGTAAGCAGTCACCATACCTTATACACTCCTGTAGTCATCATAAACGCTTTGTCAGATCTGAAGTGCGCCACGATTATAAAGATGACTTTACTTCCGTTGCTTATGAAAGCAGACACACACATTGATAATTTTGACTTATCTTACTACACTGGCTACTGTAGTTAATATAGATTTTTCACGGATTACTTAGCCGTCCATGACGTTTGTAGCTACACGTTACCAAATTCATATATATTATTTATATTTGTTAATAAACTGGAAATGAAATTAACCCTTTAAATATCCTAGTATTGAAATTATTTATTAATGTAATTAAAAAAAAATTACTTTCATTCTGTCTGTTTAATTAGAAAAAAATATTCATCTATCTTCTTTGTATAATGAAAGAAAAAAGCCTCAAAAGGGTAAGATCAAAGATAAGTTTAATTAAAACTGTATTTTAGTGAAACGAATAAAGCCTTTTAGCGAGAGAAAGTGCAAATGGAATGAAAATAACCTAACAATTATCCTTTGCTTCTGAAATGATAAAAGGTTTTTTCCGAACTGTTCTTTGCACAATTCGTGTGAAAAAAATTAAGGTTTTATTTCAAAAAGAGACTGAAGTTTAAATATAATTTATAGATCCTAACAGTAACTATATTTTTATAGGTAAAATTAATCAATCAAATCAATTATATAAATAAATCTTGATTGCCTAAACTTTAAATAACCTGTAATTCTTTATATATACTCTGTGTTCCATGCTTCTTAAATACCTATATCCTTATTTTGTCATCACATATGATAAACACATGATTTGTGTATTCATAAACAGATTTTGGTAAACATTTTAATATTAATGAGATTCATCCACCTTCACCCGGAATAATGTCAAAATATATCAACACACGTGAATAACTTGACATGCTTTTATTTACCTTTCCATAGTTATTTATCTATGGAAAGGTAAATAAAAGCTTTTTGTATCATTTTAACTGTGAATCTTGCAAGTCTTACAAAGTAATATAAAGTTTTAATGAGATTATATTCGTAAGAAAATTATTACTAGGAAAAGATTTATGAATGTTATGAATTATTCATCTATTAACTTATATTTTTGCGGTTATCAGCTTAATATTATACATTTATTCATTGTTTCATTCACACAACAATATACGAGCAGCTTTGTGCTGAAATTTGATTTATATGGAGACGTATTCATCTATCGTATTCATGGCTCTTGTAACGTTTTGTGTCACATCAGTTATTCAATATATCGCACTCCAATCAAACCTAACAGAGTTAGTGCATACAGATCCTGTTCAAACATCAGCCCACATAGTTGATGCAGATAGTTTATATTAACTGAGGTAATTGATTTCAGAGTTGCAAAGTGGAAAGCGTACACTGTAGTGGTTGCATTGACTACTATAATCATTTATGAGTGCTCCTTCTGATATTTATTAATCAGTATACTTGTTCTCATGTTTGTAAATTCAGTTATTGAGTTATACCAATACTTACTAATAGATACAGAATATTTCACGGTACTTTTAGTTCTTTGCAGTACTTATGATCTATGAAGGGTTATGGTGATAAATATCCTCGCATTCTCAAAGAGCTCTTATATATATTGTTTAGTTGTCTCTGTTTAATTAGCCTGCCTTTTATTCTCAACACACACAATTGCTTCGGAGAGGTTGCCGCTAAGATATTTAGAAAGCATTTTGTAGCATAGTTTTAAGAATTGTGATAATGTATAAATAAATATGTAATGTATAATGATAAGATTGAAATTAGACCTAGTTTTCTTAGTTAACAGTTTATGTTTCTAAATATGTACCTCATATTAGTACATGAGAATAAACATTGTTCGTACGCGTTCTTGTATAAGCCTCCGGCACTTCCGGCATGTTGACGGTTGCCGAGATTCAATTTATACGACAGTTGTTGTTTGCAGATGAACCAAATTGGATCCGTGACTTGAAATCTTTAGCTCATTTCACTGTATACAGACGCATACGGTAATGTTTTATGTATGCGTCACCTTTAATATTCCGTTACCTTTTACGTTGCTTGTAATGTAAGTAATGAAAAAAAAACATGTTATTCACTTAGATATGTATTTAAAACAATGTCTGCTAGTTAAACCATTTATAACTCTTGTGACTTGTAAATGATTTAACTTGGACCGATTATAATAATCTTAAGTTTGTTAAATTCCCAAATCAGATCGGTAAGAATAGAAAACAATTGTGGAAAAAGATTATAGACAATTAATCTAGAAAGATATTGAAATACAAAAACAGATTGAACTGAAATTTAATCAAGAATAAAGAGAACAAATAATAGCAACAGTCAAATCAATTTGTCTTCGGATGGTGTTAAACGATTTTGTGAAGCGAAAGAGAGTAAACTATAAATGTATTCATATGGTTTGTACTTTGTAAGAATGGGATAAAAAGATTTTTTATATACTTTCTCTACCCTTCGTATCCTCTTTGTGTTATAGTTCGAGGGGTCCTTATTGCTCTATCGTCGTATAAATATTTAGTACATGACTTTCGTGCACTTTTTCACATTGGAAAAAATGCTGATCGTGATTCCAGCGATCGTTAAACTAAAAAAGCTGCTGAAAATAAAACTAAGAAAACGACAAAGACTACTGCAGAGAGTGTTCATAGATTTAGTACGAGAGAGAAAAGCTGAAGGAAAATCTGAATCGGCGTCGAGCTATTATCATTTTTTAAATTATACGTCGTTTAATATTCACAACTATTATGTAATATTCATTATCTCTTGCTGATTTAATGAATAACCTCTTTAAATACGTTGCAGTTTTTATTATCAATACAATATATATTAATATATAATAATTCTTTAATAAAGGAAAACATAAAGTTCCGCTTTTTCCGTATGTGAACTCATGCCATATTTTTTTTGACGTAACAAGTACAATAGAATGTTTACCTGATGGTCAGTGGTAATCTACCTATAATAATGTTGTGCTAGATAGAATGGTGAACAAAATCATCACATTGTTCTCGTATCTCGATGTGAGGTATTAAATTCGTAACCCCGAGTCAATACCTAAATAATAATAATAACGGCCTTTTAAACTAAAACACAGTAATGATTGCATACTGCAAATTATTTGTTAACAAAAACCTACTCGACCTACGTATGTATAAAAAATTAATAGTAACTAACGGAATTAAAAAGGTCACGACGTTTTAAAGAAAATAAGTACAAATCATTTCGGTACATGTACATTTAATATCACTCAATGAATTCTAGAAATAAATGATACAATAAACAGGGTTATTGACAGAATTACTATACGAAGTATTGTTTTAATCTTTACAATGTTTCATTAATTAAACACATCAATTCTAAACACGCATAAATCTATGAAATTTTTGTAACGAAGTTTAAATATAGTTTCTCTCTACAAGAAATACTTCACAATAACATTAGTATAGTATTTACGATGTATGTATATAATAAATCGTTTAATTTGAAGAAAAACTACATGTATATACATTAATCTAAAAAAGACATTGTCTCTCCTTTAATACATTTTTGAAAAATATCAAGTAAAGAACATTAGATACAAGAGGTATAAAAGGTCGGTAAAAATACTACGGGATCTAATATATAATACTATTTGGTACATTATATCTATTATACATACACTTTTCTCACTACGGCTTTCATTTAATCTCATTCTTATATATTTTATCTTACATCTCGTAGACATAAATATACTTATTAAACAATTTATGTCATTAAATAAGTCCTTTGTTTTCAAGTAATAAAGTTCGGAGCAGGTACGACACGCAAGCAATGACTCAATTAAAACTTGTTACGCAGTTAATTAAAAATTAAAATTAATCTTAAGAAATTTAATGAGAGGTAGTTATTAATCAAAATTCTATTTCGTTATTTACATCTTCAAATATTAAATAAATCTATTTGAACAATAAAAACAACTTTATGACTAGATTTCGTAGTTATATAGTGCTTTGCACGTAAGTTCACGATTTCAAATTTATGTCTACATAAACTATTATTCTATTTACTAATTGTAATAGGTTTTAGACCGGGCTTCAAAGATTACACCAAAAATTTCAGTCTACAATTATTTTGTTTTGCTTTTACCAGAAGAGTCGGCACTGGCTCCGCTATTGAATCTGTTTACGACATCGCGTACTTTTCCTTTGCTGATAACTAACTCTTTATCGTACGTCGGTGTGATTAGACCCCTTTCATTACCATTGCACACAGACTTATTTACTACTGCCATGTTAAAGTTGGCGCTCTGTGATTTTCTGAACTCTTTCACAGCGTTATCTATATTATTTATGAGGTCTTTCGCAACGAAAGTAGCGATTTCATGTTTAATACGATCCCTTTCGCTTACTAACTCATCCGGTGTGTTTTTGCTGCAATTCTTATCTCCGTTACGTTCAGGACTTTGGCTGTGAGTAAGTGAATGTGCTGCAGGGCTATCAGGTCCTTGGAAAGTTATACTGGGATTATTTGATATCACACTTGGGCTACAGTTTATAGGCTCGTTTGCTTTAATGTTTATGTTTATTGGTTTCTCACCTATTAACCAATACGTAGTCATTTTTCCTTTACCCTAAAAAGTATCCCTTATTATTTACAAACAAATAAATGAACAAAGATTTATGTAGTTGAATATAATATTTATCTTACCTTCATAGAAATTTCTCCTCTGCATTCAAGTTCGAAGCAATCGTATAAATCAAGTACCTCTTTGGTTTTTGGACTAACATGAATTTTTAGAGCTTCTCCGTGGGATTCCATCCTAGAGGCTGTGTTTACCGTATCGCCAAACAAACAGTAGCGTGGCATTTTCAATCCTACCACTCCCGCCACACACGGCCCTGTAATAAAATGTAATTTCACTGGTACTGTAATGAGGAGAGTATAGAATAACATTCATTATAAGATTATAGCTGGGGTGCTATGAGCTATTGTCGCAGTATACCTAGACCGTAAAACCAATAATTAGTATTGTAGTAACAGTACTGTGTTGTGTTTGGTGGTGTTAAAAACTTTTCTAGTCTGGCCTTTGTTACTGTCTTGTCGCATTTCTCTGTATAGATAAAGCATACCTGGTTAATTTTCAATCAAAATCCATATTTTGATGGATCTTAAACTGTTCATCACCTGTGTGCATTCCGATTCGTAGTAACAGCCTCTCTCCGGGTCGGTGCGGGACAGTTTTGACTCGCACTGCTCCGAGCAATGCTAGGGACATCCGTGCTATCTCAGCCGCGTGCCTGTTACCGTTGCGCATCGGCAAACCCGACACTACCATATAAGCATCACCAATCGTTTCCACCTAAATAAAAAAATACTGTTCAATAATAACGTAATTTAACTAATTGACTATAAACGATAGTTTATTACCATTGACACCAACAATAAAGCAAGGTAAGAAAGCAAAGTTCATAGTTTCATACTAACATTTAGTTAAGTTTAAATCGTACTTCACAAAACGTCCCTAAAGTAAACCTAATTAAGATTGAACATAACAAATATTCTCGATTCTGATTATAGTTACAAGAATTTTTTTCCTAAATAATAGTTCACAATCACTACTTTTTACATATATGTTTTTTAATTACCTTGTAGACATCAAAATTCTCTATAATCGAGTCGAAGTTTGTGTATAAGTCGTTAAGGAGATCGACTACTTCTAGAGGCGTAGATTCTGCAGAAAGTTGAGTAAAACCAATAATGTCACTGAAATATATGGTTACTTGGTCATACGTCTCCGCCATGACCGGCTGCCCCATTATTAGTTGCGAAGCGACAGACCTGTTAATAAATATAACTAAAAATCTTAGTAACTTTATTAATATATTATTAATTATCAAGAAACTTACAAGAAATTATATTTAAAACTTCGGCAGGTTATGTGTGACGAGCTAATTACGTTGTGTGTCCTTTCTGGTTAGATAAAATCTATATACCATGTATAACCCATAGGAGCGTAACCTGTTATTTAATCTCTAATCATCTCTCAAGCAACGGACCTCTTAAAGAGTTATCTCTTATATATACTCTCTCTATATAATACTTATTCTATGTTTACAAATAAATTTACTCAATTATTAACCTACTTCGGCAATAGTTGATACAGGAGCTCTTCGCATTTACGTTTCTCCTCCAAATAATCTGAAGTCCTTTCCTCAACTAGAGCTTCTAAGTTATTAGCGTATTGTTCCACTTGCGTCAGTAACATGTCCAAACGTGTTGAGGTCTCGCAATCTCTGGTAACAATACTTCATCATCAGCTGTACTAGTACAATCAATGTAACGAAGAATTAAAAAAGTAGGAAGACTTGGAGGATTTGTGAAAGTACGACAATGTATTAAAACGATCGGCGATGGAAACGTTAGGGTCAGATATATGTTACTTATAATTGACTTTTATATTTAAATGTGACCTGAAATGATCAAACAGGTCCCTTGGTAACCCGCGTGTTGCTGACTCCTGATTTAGATCCTGAACATCTACAAAGGTTTTAATACATGATAATAATATAAGAAAGTATTACATTTTTCTGTCGTCAGGACAAGATAGCGTTTAACTTAATTGATAATATTATTTTTTGTATTTATGAATATATATAGATACAGACTGTTTTTACAAGATAAAAAACCTAAGTCCAACAGTGGACATCCATTGATTGAAGTAATGATGATGTCTTTAGTGTGATGTCCCATATGATACGACATTTGTATATGAAGTTTTGTTATTATATAAAATATGAACACCAAATATATTTCCTTTTCAACGAACCGAATAATACACTACTATGAACTCCGTTATCTATCTTGTTTACAGAAAACATTTAGTAGATAAATGTATCTCATATGTAAATACAACATTATGTTTTACATATAGCTGCAGGTTTTCAACGATGTCAGCTTAATTCAGTAATAAATTTCTAAGTATGACGTTGAATTTCCATACCTGGATAACATAAATGTTAATGGCTTACCTGAGAATTCATGTTAAATTTTTTTATGCAAATGAGAATAAACGAAAATTATTGTTAAAGTTTTATAATAACAAAGAAAATCTGTCAGTTGGTACCAAAGAAAAAAGATAAATAGGTAGATAGAGATTAACTATTTTCATCAGAGATATTTTTTGACTACACGGTTCCTACTTATTTATTTTCTGAATGTTTTCTTTAAGCGCTGAGAAGTCTGGGCGGTCGTCTTCTGGAAGTGTCCAAGGCGGTTCACCAGTCAGTGATTGTCGTGGTGATGCTGACAGCGGGGAAGTACCCCGATTTCTCATATCCGCGTTCCCTTTCAGAACAAAACATGTCTTATGAAATCTTAACCTAAATAACCACCTTCCAATTTATTAAGAGTTACTGAATTTTATAACAGAAGATACGATTGTTCATTTGATTTCCATTAATCCTGATGACTTATAGATGTGATAATAAACAACATCGATATTTAAACTTTGTTTTCTTGATAGTAGTAAACTAATCAGTAATTAGTAGCCAAAAATTAGTAGCAAAACGCATTAAATTATTAATAGATTTTGACCACCATTGCGTTTATTACTCTTTGCTTATCTACTGCGGATGTTTAAAGTTATATAATAAAACTACTACATTTGTGGTTTATTAAATAAATTTTAAAATTTATCAATTAAAATAATAAACATTATGTTGAAAACTGGTAAAGGTCACGAAAAACCGTTGAATGCAGACAGCGTAGTAACAATTGAAGTTGAGTTATTTGGGGAGGCCTTTGTCCAGTTGTGGGCGTCTATCTGTTGGTAATGGTGATGACGATGTTGAAAACTTACTTTTGAATTTATCTTCCAGAATGGCGGCACAATAATCGCATGCGAGTGTGCAGTGAGGTCTTCGCATCTCCAATAAAGGGCTTACAGCTCTCCGCGGACTTGGAGAGTCCGCACCACCCGGAGGCAACAATGACATTGTCCTATTTAAAAAAAATATAAGTCAAGTATTATGACAAGCTATTGCTCCTTACAAGAGACCTAACATATTACTCTAGTTATCTATTAACATGTTTTCTACAGTTCCTCGTTCTTCGTTCAAATATCAGATTAGGAAAATAAAAGTGGAAAAAATGTTAACGTACATCTAATAAAGATATACTCATTATTAGATTATTTAAGTGAAAGTATACAAAATAAGTACATTAGTATTAATAGGCAGCATTACAAGAACTTAGCCCTTCACGGGTCGAATCGGATTTTTACTGATTCATTTAGTTTTATACTGGTTTTTTGTCATGGATACGTTTACTACTTAAAGTAGGTAGAAAATATGAAGAAGTCCTCGAAAATAATAGAAATAATTACACATCTTAAGTAGCTAAGAAAATCATGGAAGTTACCTAACAAGATTTTTCTTACGGGATTAAAGGAAATTTAGATACTGTGCTGGTCTCTGAAATAAGGGCTGCCCTTTCTGTAATAAGGTCAAGTAGAAAGGCGGGCTGAAGCAGAAAGTACGTCATATTCAATAAATAGTTTCATAATTTATTAAAAAAAATATTTTGTAATGCATCTGTTCAAAATATCTTAAATTTCTCTTATAAAGTAATGATTGTATTTATAAATCTTCCTATCGGAATTGAGTACGAATTTTCATCTTTAAACAGAAACTAAGTTTCTGTCATTATCCTAAAATGTATTAAACGGTTCAAATAGAGGTTTCGTTCTATTCTTTTTTCATTAAAAAATGCAAGTGAAATTGTTATACAATCTTCTGGTTTTAGTACTTAATATGAATATGAAATTGAGCGAAGTAAATAATGTTCCCAGTAGTAAAAAAAATTATGAACAATAATACAAACATAACGCGTGTGTGAAAAGAGGAAAATATCCACACTATTACACTTCTTTTAGGGAAACATAACTCTGAGACTTTTTCTAGAGGTACTTATTAAGAAAAGTTTCTTTTAAATGATAATATTCGTTAACTGCGTTTAAGAAAGTAATTAAAAAAAATATTATTAAAAAATATCTGTTTTACTAACTATCGATCTAACAATAAAATGGGAACTAGGTTACAGTACTTCGGCTACACATTAAAATTATATGGAGTAGTTACAGGGTTAACGCGGACATTACAGTCTTTATTAACCAATCAAATCCATCAAAATTATGTTAAGTAATTTCAAATTATTTTTCTAAGCACCTTACCTACACACAATCTTTTCTTTTTTAGTTAGACTAGAAACTTTGAAAATGGATGATCTAATATCCTTCTATTATTTTACTCATTGTAGGTCTCTATTGCCGAAGACCATCTAGGTAGGTACCACAGCAGCTCCTTTTGTAGCCGACAAATAGCAGTGTGCAAACATTGCTGTGTTCTGGTTTGAAGTGTATTATAAGGTAGTGAAATTACTAGGACAACGAGACTTAACATCTCATGTTTTAAATCGACGCAATGTGTTACTGTGTATACCATCTTACCCGGTGTCACATTTTCATGAACAAGCGCGTCACTTACCATCAGGTGAACATCTTACTCGTCTTGACAAACAAAAAATGGTATAGATAGTAAATTCACACACAAAATTCATTCTAAGATATTATCTACATCAATTTTTTACCTCCATGATAGTTATCTATACTATACGTTACTATACTATTATCTTTTTTTACACTAGTTTAATCGTCATGTTAGTTGTAACACATAAACAATCTGTTTAATTATAATTGAAGATCCATTAAAGATAATTACTTGTAATATTAGTCCACATAATTGCTTTGGTAGGAACTGGGCTTTTAATACGCGTAATATTAACGAACTATTATAGGATACTAATAGAGTCGTAAAAGCATTTTATTGAATATTTTACTATCTATTAATATGATAATGTATGAGTCTATCTAATTCATTTCAATGAGTATAAAACAATATTACTAAAATTGGGAATTTGTGATTTATTAAAAGATATTTTTATTTAAGGAATTTACTACAATTCCCGACACAAGCTTAGATCTTTTCTTTGTTAATTTATCACATTTAGGAGGTTAATGATTGCGATATTAGTAAATGATTACTTCATAAAAATACTGATTATGATGTCGAAGAGATAACAAATTCTCTCAGTATACATATTTGGTAGATTTGACGCAATACAAAATTCTTTTCAAGCCATTTCTTTTGCGGCCGATGCTCTAGCTATCTAAGCTACTATCCAAATTCCTTCTAGGAGCATAATGCAGTATACATGAATTTATTTTCTACTTCCTATCTGTATTGGTCTTTTAATATAAAATTTTTCATAATGGTTTTGCTTCCGAATTAAAATTTTATTAAAATGGTTCGAAAGTTTTAAAAAGTCATTTGCAGTGTAAATTAATTTCATGTTTCCGGTGTGTTTTATTCTTAATATAACTTAAAACGAAAAATTTCTCTATAAAAGGCTATTAATCCATATTTATCCATTCCGCGAAAGCTTATTAAATTGTAATAATTACGCTTCCGAGCAGGTAGAGAAAATTTATAACCAGTTTGACCTTTATTTTAAATTATAATTTTAAGTTTATCAAGAACAAACTGCTGTCTATTTTATTTTCCTTTAGTTACCAAATTTGGCAAGGAAAAGATGGAATTCATGAAACATCTAGTAACATTATTATTATTGTCTGTGAAATTTTGAGTTCGGACTTTCCAAAAATAAATGCATCATCAAAAAAGGACTCGTCAAAAAGGTATAAGAGGTTAAAACAAAAAAATAACATAGAAAAGGCATCCATCAAATCGTAAACATTCTCTTTGTAGTTGATAAAAATGAAGCAAACTTATGAATGTTTTAATTATATTGTTTGTTTTAAAGCGATTTATTTTAAATCATTTGTTATTTGGAGTGACATTTAAGAAGAAAAATGTTTCCGATGCGAAATGAAGCAGATAATAGCCGAGGAAATAAATTGTTTGATATCAAAACGACGAGACGTAGCTCCGTTAGGCGGCTTGATCTTTCGCCAACTTGGGGATAAGTTCTTTGAACTTTTACCTATACCGTTTGAAATATCAATAGTATAATAATACAATCATAATCTGAGTGAGTTTAATAAAAAAACTAATGGCTAAATATTAAAAAACCGATAGACATTATAAATAAATATAAATAAAATCATTACAAACGATATAATACAGTTAGTATAGTTAATGTAATTGATCTTTACGTTAAATGTAAATTACCATTCAACTAAAACTATAACAGATTATTTAAAAGAAGACAACTCTTACTATAATAAAAATTGTTAATGAGCAAAATGCTCATTGTAGCAGCTGCTTCCTAGACTTTTAACCTAGCTTACACCTGAGAAAACAACAAGAAATTCTTCCGAATAATGAGAAGACAGAATTATTAATATAAGCAATGTTAAAAATTCTTATAACAGAGTTTCCGCATAATATAATTTATTTATATCATTTTAAATATATTTAGATCTGTAAAAATAAATAAATAATACTATAAGAAAAAGTAACAGGTTAAAAGTTAAATCAAAATAGGCAATGATGACTATAAATGACAATCAGTAACCTATTATATAAATTACTAATAATTGTATCAGAATGATAAATATTTTTTAGATCTATAAGATATTCTAAACTATTTTGTAAAAAAAAGAATAAGAAATTCGAAATAGAACATTAGTATAAATTATTTAAAGGTAAATACAATATGTAGTGTTTATTATTTGTCTTAAAAATATCTTTTATGATCGTAATTTATGTTAATGATGGATATTATAGATAATGATTTATTAATATTTAAACATCATAATAAAATTAAAGTTTATGTTCTATGAACACATGTGGTAGTGCTGTTATCGTTCCTTGACCTGTATCAGAGTCTTGTCCGTGTAAACTAAATCTTTTAAAGTTATAGTATAACTTAACTTACAGGTTGTATTATCACCCACTGTATAATTAAGTCACTACACTTGTAATACGCGTACGTTGTTTGTTAGGGGGGTGCTGTAGGGGCGGCTACGGGCGCGGCGCTCGGCGGGCGTAGCGCGACTGTAGACCGTACCCGCCTCTACGCGGCCTACGCGGACCCGAGAGCAACCCCACGCTCTGATCGATGAGATCTCACGCCTAACACACAGATATATAGATATATAAGTCGTTTATTTGTCCATACAGTAAAGATATAATAAAAAGAAAGTAAGGAGATGTAATGAAAGAAAAATAACAAGGTAAGAACGCAAAATGTAATAGATAAAGATAAAAAAATGTAAAATAAGTTCAGGGATGCGGTGGATATTTGGTCTGAGAGGCGATGCATGAGAGGAAGATATACAAAGGTGAATAGATTCTGAACAGTGAAAGAAACGTATATTTAGGAAAGAATAAAGGAAAGAAAAGAATGAGTAAAATAAAAATATGGTAAAGGTCCTGCCTTTACCCACAACACGAAGAGGAATAAAAAAAAGATATACAAAACAAACCAATAACAGTTGTAAAGCTGACCAAAGTAAACCCAAGTACTAAATATTGCTCCATTAAATATAAATATTGTAATTTATATATAAATTGTATATAAAAACAATAAAATATCAAAACTACAACTAAATATTTTGACTGCTGTAAGTTTTTTTATACCACTAAGCTGGCAAACAAGCATACAACCTGCCTGATGGTAAGCAGTCACTGTAGTTTAAAGACGCCTGCAGCATCAGAGGCACCAGTGGCGCGTTGCAGACCCCAGAGGAACCTTATCACACCCTTTTTGAACGACTATAACTATAACATACAAAAAAGCCGTAACCCAGTGCAAATGTTGTCCATAGTGAACAACGCAATGATTTTCAGCTACCAACTTATTTAGGAACGAACGATATTACATAATTTAATTATTAATATTTAAAGTGTATGTTAGATTAGAATAAAGTACTAGTAAGTAGTCCTGCGGGGTTCCACAGGGGTCGGTTCTCGGCCCGCTCCTGTGGAACATTGGCTACGACTGGGTGTTACGCTGCACA
>DWLS01004751.1:0-13545 GCA_018246255.1 Pachliopta kotzebuea | reverse complement strand
TTGTGAAAATCCTGATGTACTATCTTTTTTTTTGTAACTCTGTGATAGTGCACAATAAAGTATATTTGTATTTGTATCTATATATGTATTCAGTCATCTCCCTTTCTTTTCTCTCTTATATTTATCTAAAACCCTTTTTTTATGGTGATGTTAACGCCTTTTGCCATTATTACGGCTGTGAAGGCTTCATCGGTTCCAGAACTTACTTATCCAGAATCTGAGCTGAACTATATACTACAAAATATAAGAGAGAGGAGAAAGCCGAGGGAGTAAGGATGAGGGGAGGGTAGAAGAGATGGACAAAGATATAAGTGGGAAGAGAAGGAGCGATAATTCAACGGATACTTGAATACCCTCAGTCCTTTCTTTATAGTATGATTTATGTAGGTCGTGGAGTCAACATCCGTGTCCTGGATTTAATGAAGATCTTAACGGTTTTAATAATGGGCAGGCATAACCAGCAAAAAAATTATAATTATCTTGGGTATGTCGCTGTTTTTGACTAGTGAGTGGCCCGTTTCAGGCTCAAAGCCGCCGGCAAAAACTTGTTTTATGTTAGTTCACTCTTTTTGTCACCCTGACAATATCGGGCCACGCGAGGCTTGAGCTAGATTGAAATAATGAATCAAAGCCTGACGTTTGAAAGGCTTTATTCCAACTCTATTTTTCATCCGTTCTCTTGGTCTTTTCAGAGATTTACTTTCAACAATGTGACGACAACTCTATTTCACCACTGATTTGATAACGCAGTAATGTTTGAGTACTCCTCAGTGCTAGACGTCACCTGTTCAAGTGATCACAACCACAACCCCTTCCAGGAGCTATAACCTTATATATTCCTCACGTCATCAACAATACCAGGTCCATTTATAACGGTGAGTATTGGAGGGGGTGTGATGTGATAAATGATGGTGGAAGGTGGGCAGATCCTTTGTACTTTTATCTCACCGTGTTGCCTATTCATTACTTTTATCTCACATTGAACCGAGTGGCTTCATTGCTGAGGTTAAATAACCTATTAGCAAGTTGTGAAGCGTGTGGCTTTAAAAGTTTTGTATATACAGAGGGTATATTATTATCTTAACGAGAGTTTTGATTTGGCATCACGTGTTAATAATTTCATGTATATTTTAGAACATAAAATTACAGTTGTAATCATTGTAATTATAGCCTGGACTTCAGCCAACCTCACTTACTCGTGGCGTAGCCTACTAATACGAAACTCTGGCTCCCCACTAATTTGGGTTTGGCCAGCGTGGTGGGAGATGGCCCAAATTCCTTCGCTATTGGGGAAGGCCAATGTCCAGCAGAGGATGTAGTAATCATTTAAAATTTTCTTGGAGATAATCCATAGTCGCTTTTTAAACAACCTATGGAAAGTGTTGGTAGAGATCTTCTGAATCATCCTCCACACGTAGATCCAATTTACTTGGTTTCATCAGCTCGTTTTTTTTTATTTTAATTCTTTAAACTAAATTAAATCACAATAGTAATCCTGCTAAATGATACATCTAAAGTGTCTCTAAGTCGTGATAGCCTAGTGGTTTAAACGCCTACCACTCCGATAGTACTGAATCCGAATCCGGCCTGCACCAATGAATTGTTCAATTTAAATGCAGTTAGTATTACACCAATACCACGCGCTCTGATCGTGAAGGAGAACATCGTGAGGAAACCTACATATCTGTGATGACCATTCATCGGACTGCTATGTGGAATGGAGAAGGCAATGTCAACACCACAACATTATAACTGACGAGGAAGTCGTGTGGTTCACTGCAAATGACCACGATCAACAGTCATGAGGAAATACGACTTAGAAAAACAGTGTTTGAAGTAATACTATTGCCGTAAAGTTAGATAACTATATTAAATATAATTATTATTGCATAGGTTATATATAGCCTTTTTACGTGATTTATATACTTTTATCCAAATCTCAATGTAGTACATTTTATATTTAGTTAATGTTGTACATTATTATCTAAAATTACTATCGCCCGTTACAAAATGGCCGCCGTAACCGCAATTGCAGCGGATGATACTGAAAATGTATTAAAATTGTGTTCGCGGGGTGATTCAGTTAACTCATGAACATAATAAGCACTAACTCTCATTGCAATCTAGCGCAGCCTGAATATTGTGGAAACATAGTTTTACTTCTAAATTATATTGATTATACATTTAACTGTAATATGTGTAGGTCGTTGGTTTCCGAATGAAAAAGATTGAGATGCGTGAACGACTGATTTGAATAGAAACGAACAGCGTAAAAAATATATTTTTACATAAATAAATTAAGTACATAAAGCTAATTAGAGGTTTCCATATATAATTTAGTAATACATTGGTACGCATAGATAAAATATAAATAAAAAAAATACATTTCATTAGTGAAAAACAACAAAAATAGTAAATGAAAAAAGAAAATTATATACTATAGAATACATTGAAAATATGAAAGCTTTTGATTTCTTAATATCCTCCAAAGTTTAAGTTCATTATATTTTTTTAATATCCACGGATGAAGTAAGATGTGGATTGACTTTCTCATTTTTGTTAGCTTCACGTCCGAAGGAACCTGTCTCAATTAATCTCAATAACAGGAGCTGGAGGAAATAAATTTTTTGATTAATGATTACCAGGAGCCGGCCGTGCTCCTCCGCGCTCCTCCGCACTCCTCACTGCGGATGAGATTTTGTATTCAGTTCACGTTATACAATAAATGTTTACGGATTCCAACTCATTATTGCTCTTTTATTTGATTCGGAGCGACGAAACGAGTTAGACATTCACTTAATGATGAGTGATACGTGGTGATAGTTAGGATGATGTACACTGCACTCATAATTTACAAAGAGCACCTGTGTTTCCATAGTCGCGATACCTAAAATCCTAATTTCCTTGATGATTGCCCATGTTCGGAAGTTCGTATCTTAAGATAAAGACACTGCACTCAAATCTGGTACATGACTACAGTACATTTTATAATAATTATGATGGTCTGTTTTATTATGAACTAGCACTGGATAGCCATCATTACTCTTCAATTATAGGTTTTTCTTCATTATTCCCCTTCCCTTGGTCAGTCTAGGCCAAGGTTCGTTTATGTCATTTAGATCTTTTTTTGCTTCTTCGGTTTTCTATCATCCTGTTTCCTTCGTTCCCCCGGCCTTTAATTTTTCTTTGATCATTCTTTCAGTACTATTTCTTTCTCTATACCTCCTTTTTTATTCTTTTCATATACTTTCTCTCCATTATCTTACATGCATCGCTCGACAAGTTACGCCGCAATCGTTTATTCAGGTCTAATGTTTTTAAATTTTCCTTATTTCTATTAGATTTGCTTAACTTGCTGGTTATGTTTCTGTTTTCTAAGATTTATATCCTCACGATTTGATACATGGCTTAAACCACGTGATACTAGTTGTTATAGTAACTGCATATAAATTGAACAATTCATTGGTGCAAGGCGGATTCGAACCCGGTACCTTCGGAGTAGAAAGCAGGCTAATAGAAGAGCCTTCGGAAGGAAAGTTCAAACTACTAGGCTATTACGACTTTTTGCTGATTATGGTTGTATTCTATAGTGGATTGGTTAGTGGCGGTAATAAACTATTCGGTGATGAATGTCCTGATGCAGTGGCGATGGTGTAAGTGGGATGAATAAATGTCAGAATAATACCTCCTCTGGCGTTTATTTGCGGGGTAAAAAATGGGTTATTAAGGGCGGAGGTGTAATTATAAGCCGAGTCTAATGTGTAGGACATGGAGCCATAATGATGATGAACGCGTGGGTGGAATTTTAACAAGGGTTTCTTGATATGGTCATGAATAAGCGATTTCGGAGTTTTTACGACGTGAGGTGCGGCGAAGGGGGCAGTGAGGGGGAGTGTGGTGGAGGGGAGGGGGTGTGGATTAGCGTCGCTCCCGAGGAGCACTTTGTTACCCGCAGACGTAATCAAAAGCGAACAATTTAGCGCTTTAAAAACATTTGAGATTTATTAATGTGTGTTATGTAAGTTTACAGACTAAATTCAACTGGTGCTATTCTAAAGCTAAAATTTAACCTGGAGCTTTAACCAGTTATCCTAACATTACCATCAGTGAGTCGTTTAACGTCACGCGAGGGAATAGAATCCATTACACTCCGTACAAATGGAACTTTTGTTTTAACCTTAAAACGAAACGTCTACACATAGTTTTGTTACTACAATGCTTTTTGGTGGTATATACCAAACGGTACCTACTGTAATTATTCCACTTTCTCTTTCCAAACATTTATTCTATTCTCTCTACAGCCTATTTTCGTCCTATTTTTAACTTTCAACCCTTTCTCGAAGTCCCGGCGCGGCCCGCCAGCGCGCCGACCCTAATCTTTTGTTTGCGTTTTTAACGAAATCAGAGGGGAACCAGTTTTCTGGTGCGCAGATATGGATACCTTCCTATCTCCTGTTTTATGATAACTTTATAAATAAATAAGAAGAGATTGTACATTTTTAATGAGCATAACTTAAATTTTGAAAAGAACAAACAAACAAGGACGCTGAAAGATATTATATAGACACTGATTTAGAAGCTGTTTGTCTACTGGTACTCTAACTAATACTGGAGATGCTGGTGAAAGTGGTGATGGCTGTTTCCACCTGGCTATTTGTATGAATGTCTCCATTCCTAGTTAACAGTCTCAACAGACTTCCCAGCTTATCTTTAGCCAGTCATACCGACCGTTACTACTACTGCAGACTTAGCTCACCCACGCACCACTATGGTATATTATGGTACAAGATGTATAACTTTTTTAAAACTAAGAAACAAGTGATGTTTGATGGCGTCCAGTGGGACTTGGTGTCGCTTCTGAGGGAAAGGAATGGCAAGGTTATGTAGGATTTATACTCATTAAAATCCCCTCGGTGATCGTCCTCGGTGCAATGCGGAAGGCCCCGGGATCTTCTACGGAACTGCTGCTAAGCACATACCGGGAAAGGCTGATGCACTTCCCTGCATTAAAAGTATACTACGAGATCACTTTGTACTTGTCTCACTCAATAGACAGTAAGGGGCTCCACCCTCAAAGCCCGCGATCCTGAACACCCTTTTAAACTTCTTCAACAATAGACAGGGCTTACCTTAGTCTTGTTCTTGACAGGACGAGACTACAAGACTAATGAAGGAACAAAACCTACAGATATATTAAAAATTGAAGCAAAATTGTTAGTACACTGAAAAGTGTGAAAATGTGGGTCGATTAGAAAAATAATGTCGTTTCTTTTCACATTTTCGCTAAGGTTTTTGTTAGGGGAAACTCTCTCAAGTCGCAATTAATCTTAATAACGGGCGGGGTAATATTGTTTGTGATTAATGACCTTGTTTAATATTATTCGGGCGCTGGGGGTAGGGGGCGATTATTTTTAAAATCTCATAAATATATTTGACTATCAGTTTGAGCTTCGCATTTTTAACCTCTGACGGAATACAGGGGTTGTTTTTAAGTTTATGGTGCGTATCGTAATGTAGCTGTCTGCCAGAAGACCGCTGGTAGGAATAAGCACAGCATCGTTGAAGAAAGAGGACATTAAGAGATACCGCCGCAGCTCCTATATCTACCACCTAACAGTAATATTTAAACATTACTGTATTCCAGTTTGAAGTGGGTTAGAACTTGTGAAATTACTTTGGTAACGAGACTTAACTGAAGTCTCAAGGCGACGAAGATATCGTAGTACGGCGAAGACAGCGTATTACTTACCATCAGGTGAACGCCTTGTTTTTTTCAAATGGTGATGATGATCTTGACGTTTTCATATATTTTTCAAATAATTTATAGTTGTGTTCGTTAATTAGGTATTTACGTTTTATAACTGATAAGTGATACTATTCGTTACTAGTAAGATGTTAACTGGATACAAGTAATACCCTGCCAATGTCAATCGAATGTGGATAATGAATACGAATTTTTACTTGCACCTCACTGCGCTCACCTCCACCATACGTAATATGCCGAGTTTTGTTACTCCGGTAATTCCCATTGTCTACAGCTTCGTTTGAGCCGCACAACAATGTCGGTAAAATATTCTAAAACAACAAAGAGGGTTGTAAAACAAAATTTTGCATTTACTTTGTTTTAAAGACAACTTTCGTACTATCAAGGTTCTTTAAGTGCTTTCTGCTAACGCATGGAGTATTTAAAAAAATAATTTCTTCATCAGTTGATAGACAGAGGCCTCCCCCAACAGTGCTTCCATTTGGGCCACCTCGCAGTATGCTGGCCCAATACGGATTGGTGGCAGCCAAAGCTTCGTTAGGTGAGTATTAGGCTGCATAGCGTGCAGGAGAGGTTTCTTTTTTCTTTCATCGCTCTCCTTCCATTTGTGGAGTCTATTTGCTTTATCTTTACTCTTTATTTCCTTTCCCTACTTTCCTTACCTTCATTCTTTCTGTTATCTTTCGTTCTTCTGTTTTTGCATTAATCGTTCTTCTCTTCCATGCATCGCCTCTCATACCAAACTCACCGCACTTTCACCTTCATATTTATTTATTTATTTCTTACACCTAGTATAAAGACGGAAGGACGGAAGAAAGACTTAATGCCATTGGCATTATCTTACAGTCTACCTTAGGTGGTGCAGAGATGTTATGAGGTAGGCAGGTGAATAGAGCAGTTAAAATAAAAGGTGTGTGATACATACATATGAAAAGAATATTAATTTATATCATAATACATACGCAACATGAAATTAGATACATAAAACAAATGTTATATATTTAATATAAATATATTAATAATACATATAATAACAAAAAATGATAAATAAACATAAGTATATCGGTATGTATAAATTTATTTATTTATGATGGCCCAATCATTACTTTATTTAAAAGAAATTCCCGGACTTTTGATTTAAAGATGTTCTGATTGGTAACTGTTCTGATTTCGAGAGAAGAGCACCTTGGATAAAAAAGGAGGAGTGGACAACTTCAGAAGAGTGCGAAGGGCATAAAAGAAGCGGGTTATTAGTTGAGCGGAGATTTTTATCGTGGTTAGAGCCTAGAAAGGTAAAATAAGAGGTGAGATAAGAAGGTGGTTTTGGAGATGTCAGAATAGCAAATAGTGTGTTGAGACAACGCGGACTTCGCCGCTGACGGATAGGAAACCACTTCAGCTGTGAACGAAATGAGGATACATGATCATATTTACGAACGTTAAAAATGAATCGAATGCAGTTATTTAAAAGGCGGTCATATTTATTGAGAAGGTCTGCATTCAGGTCAAAAAAGCATACATCACCATAGTCGATAATAGGGAAAATTAAAGTTTGCACAATCATCGCCCTGGTCTTGGTCGGGAGAAAATTTTTCAGACGATAGAGAGCTCGTAAAGTACCAGTTACTTTACGGCTAGAAATCGCTACTTGTTGCTGTCAACTAAGAGTGGAATGTATGTTAGGACCAAGGTCATCATATCCTTATATATTTTTTATTTTATGATTTTTGTGCATGTGAGGTTCAGCTTGGGTTTTTTGGGGTATGTTTTGTAGGACCCTTTACACCCCTCTTTAATTTCAACAATTATGTAATTACTGCGGGAAATGGTGGTGAATAATGATTTGATGGAAATTTAGCGACAAAGCTATTGTTGAGTTCGTCCCGACCGCACAATAACAGCTGATTGATGTTTGATTTAGAAGAGAGTCCTAACCGGTTTGCGTGCACACTGCAACCAGCACACTGCACACACGCTGAATGTACTGTTGGAACCTTTTACATTACCTATTTGGATAGGTGAATGGATTAAAATTGTTGTGGTTAACGCGAATTAAACAAATTTCAAAATTAGTTACTCCAACATAACTAATTGAGCTTTCTAATTTATATGGAAAAACTGATAACTTATCATCATTATCGGTCAATAAACTCCCTCTGCTGTACATATGCCTCCAAAGTCTGTCTTCATCCAGGTGATTCCTATGACCTTCAATAGAAAATTAAGAACCTTTTGAACAAAAAATTGTTTCTAAAAATTCGTGTCAGCCTATTGGTTTGAACGCCGGACCTCCACTCCGAAGATTCCGGGTTCAAATCCGACCTGCACCAATGAATTCTTCAATTTACATGCGGTTAGTATAACACCAATATCACATGCTCTAACGGTGAAGGAGAACATGAGGAAACCAATATATCAATGTGATGACCATCCATCAGACTGCTATGTGGAATGGAGAAGTCAATGCCAACACCACTACATTATAACTGACGAAGAAGTCGTCGTGTGGTTCACTGCAGATGACCACGACCAACAGTCATGAGGTAATACTACTTAGAAGTACTTCAGTAGTGAAATTGATGGAGTAACTATGCTTCGTACTAACAGCTCTTAATACTAGGTCGTCTTACTCAACTCATCACCTTCTCGTATTGTTCTATTGTAAGAAATTCATATGGTTGATAAAATTATAATGTACTTTACCATCAGCAAGACTAAGGGACCTTTAACAATGTAATATAACTTAAATGTAATATATACAGTATCACATTAATTAAAATTAAAAAACGACGAGTTTTTCTCACAGGGCATACATTTTATTCTATGTACTTTATATTGGGTTAATTGCGCGTGATAATATACTATGCTGCGGTGCCATAACCTGTACAGCGTTAGCGATACGTTTGTATCACCAACATATAGCACAGATTGCACAGGATAATTTGTGCGGCGCACATTAAAACGAAATTATCACATTTTGTGGCAAAGCGAAACTTCGCCGGAGGCGCTATCGCACGCGATAACCGCAACCGCCCCGTTTAAACTGCTCCCACTCCCACTCCCACACCCACACCCACGCTGTGCTCTATCTACCAACGTACTACTGGCGTATCATTCTGATTTTAAACATCTAAAGCAACTATAAGATTGTACTGGACAAATAAAGTACACAAAATCGTGATAGCCTAGTGCTATGAACAGCTTCCACTCCAAGGGTACCGGGTTTGAATCTTTCCTGCACCAATGAATTATTCAATTTATGTACAATTAGTATAACACCAATAAGTATATTCCTCTTCCGTACTTAACATCACTTACAACACTTACATTTTTTAGTTATCGCAATGTGGTTACCCAAAATCCATAGATCATAGGAGAATGAATAACTTCTTATTTATTAGACGTTCAAGATCCATCGGTTGAAATGATGATGATGAGACGATCAAGGCTTTCAGGGTGTACAGGAGAGTAGACTGCGGTATGGCCTAAGAGAGATGTGACTATGTGAGCAACTTGACACTGTAGCTTTTCCTCGTCGGTCGAAGATCTATAGCCAGACCGAAGAGGAGGAGGAAAAATGTAGTATTTAGAAATATGCGAGAGTGCCAAGTGATGATGTCATGGACAGAGAGAATGGAAAGAAATAAGAAAAGGTGACCCCAACTCCATATGGGATAATGACTAGGAGAAGAGAGAGAGATGATGCCTTCACCTGATTGTAAGTGATAAGCTTGCTCATAATAATTCTTTTTTAGCTACGCGATTTGATACATGATCAACATGACGCTGGTTATGATGACACAGCACCACATTACGCTCGTCACATTGTGACGTATGGAATCTAATCTTGTTTTAGTATAGGTTTAGTAATTTCATTAACTACAGCACGCTTTAAACTGGAACACAGTAATGATTACTATGTACTAATTAACGGTAGAAATAGCTGCGGTGGTAACTACTTTGATCAGAAGTAGAATTTGATAATATGAATATCTCCAGAGGAATGATAACAATATCTTAGGTTATATTTAGTTGTATAACAAAATTAACTTTATGTAAGTAAACTTTAACAATGGGTGGTATATAACGATATTCCCCCTCCCTTCCCCCCTCTCCCCTCTCCCCCCAAACGGTCACATTAAAGCACCGTTGCATATGTCGTGTAAGGATTGGATCGTAAACTGTCCCGCATAGTATATTCATGAGGTAATCAAATACCCTCGTTAATATTCTAATCCTTTGTCATAACAGCGGCTGCTCTGCTCACACTTTACTATAGTATAGTTAACAATTAAAAAAAAATCTGTACTGATTGTGTTGATAAGATCTTCTTACTGGCTGTAATTCTCTGTCGGAGACAGTATAGGTAGGTAAGACAGCAGAAACATTACTGTGTTTCGGTTTGGAAGGTGCTGTATGCTATTGAAATTACTGCGGTAACGAGACTAAACATATGTTTCAAGTCGAGCGCAATGTGGTGCTGTGTATATCTTAACAAGGCAAGCGTAACACTTCCCATCAGGTGAATAAATTTCTTATCTCGTAGCAGCATCAAATAAAAAATTGCTTTGGTAACAAGACTTAACTTGTTACGTCTCAAGGTGACTAGTGCAATGTGGTGTCGTGTGTATTATCTTAACCAGTAGTATGTTATGGGCAAGAGTATCACTCACAATCAGGTGAACAGCTTAATGTGTAGATACTTCAAGTTATATTTATTTGCTGCTTAGTTCAGCGGCAGTGTTACGGATGTAGTTAAATTAAGTAATAAGTTAAGCTTAAGTAAATAACATATTGATATAGTTAGTATATATATTTATAAGCTATCGGTTGGTATTGTCTCCGTTTGGGGTTTCAGAGGGTGTGGGGTGCGGAGCTATATCTTGCAGCGGGCCGCGAGGTGCCCGTGTGTATGAATAAACTACCCGGCCGGTTTACGACTCCGTCGGATATATTATTACCGGCTTACATGTAACCTTGCGGGCCCGGGCCGGGCAGCGCTCCCATCAAACCATCCATTACACTATATTAAATTCCCGGCCGACAGCTAACGGGTTCCGCTTTAAAATCGTTACACTCTCCTATCAAACTGTTAATATTCTCCAGAACGCGGTTTTGGCGTCAATATTGAGGAGAGAATTTACTTAAATATCTATATTACTTATTTTAGAATTAACCTTCTGTGGAGTCCAACCATCAAGAATAGGACTAAGGTAAGCCCTGTCTGTCGTAGAAGGAGACTGAAAGGGATTTGAGTGAGCCCGAGGCAAACAACAAGTACGAAGTAGTCTCGTATTCTGTCGCAGCATACTATGTGTGCTTAGGAGGGTAACTGCTCTTCCTGGAATTTGCTTAGCAGCAGTCCAGGGAGTTACCGGTGAGTTTCGTAAGAGATTAAGAAGCCTTCGGCAATGACCTTGACCCTTCTCTCAAAACTACGCTATCTTTAGAAGATTTTCCTTGAGAGGAGAGTATAAATATTGTCATAGGCGTAAACTCTTTCAGTCTCCTACGGCAGATAGGATTTGCCTTATTCCTATTCTTAACAGCCTGAGACTATAGGATTATCCTCTTGTTGTCTAACGCTTAACATACGCAGAGGTCTGAACTAGCATATATGTACATATGTATACATACGTCATTGCTTCCTTCAGTCTAAATATACGATTATATTAATTCATACATCTGCGTTAGCTAAGTTTACTTTTACGCTTACTGTTAAGCAGTAATCTACAATTACTGTTATATATAACTTATCAGACTATAGATGGTTATCCAGCAGTGTACAAACGCAGGCTGTTGATGATGATATTATACGTTAAGAATATTAGTTGAAGTGAAGAAAGTCTGAGCAGTCATATATAACTTTTACGGAAATTTTAGTTATGGGACGCTATAATTTTAATCATGTTGATATTAAGAGAATATAATAAATAAGAAAAAAACCTAAGCTATACTTAATTTTAAGCCGGCACGAAGTATCCAATGGTGGATGGATACCGGCTGAGCACTTGTCGGATGGTCCTTTACTACAGCAAACAAAATTATCAAAAGCAAACAACGCCGCTCCGACCTTTATAACGAGATAACGTGTTCCCCTCACTCGGAGACGTTTCCATGTAACGAGGACTTCGGAGGATCCCTCCCGCTGTACATCCCAAGCGGTTAACTGACTCTGATATAACAGCCTCTATTAATAATAGTTACAACACGATCCCAGGTTCGTTTCTGGCGACAAATGTTGTGAAGTTTGTATAATGGTTCGTATCTAGTTACCGCTGTTGTTTTCAGTCTGTTACAATAAAAAGATTGTTGTGTTCCAGTTGTTAATGTTCTAAAGCCAGAGGTCACTGAGGAGCACGGAGCCTTTACATTCATCATCATCAAAGATCTCTATTCTGATCGCTTCGGCGCTGTCGACCTTCAAGAGATCGTCGGTCCACCTAGTGCCTTCACGCATTATGTTTACCAGTTTACGGCCGCTACTCTACGACCTTACTGCCTCAACAGTCATCAGTCCTTCCCGCAATTTGCTCAGCCCATTGCCACTCAGGTCTAGCAATTTAGGGCTATGCCGGTGATCTTAGTTCTCCTGCGGATCCCCTTAATTCTGATTCGATCGCCGAGATACTCCGAACATAGTCCTCTCCATTGCCCTTTGAGTAAGTCTAAGCTTTTTTTAAGGTCTATTGTAAATTACCCTTTATTATTAGTCTTAACATTACTTAACTGAAATTAATATGAAGTGTTTGCTTGTTAACAACAGAAAAGCTGAAGCCTTTTGGAGATTACCTGCTTAGTTCCTGCCGCACGCCGGCATAACGGAGTGCTCCTTGTTGACCTCACCTTTATTACGACACGAGTTAAGGTCCGGTTCCGGCTGGATGGATGGGCTCCATTTATCGCGACGTAGCGCCCACATTTCTTATAATCCGAGTTGATCTTTATGAAAACTATCCGGGCCGCGGGATCATATGCGGCGGGCGGGGGGATCGAGGGGAAAAGAGGGGAGAGGCGATCCGTTAGCGAGACCAGCCTCACGCGTGACCGGAATTGCCTCAATCCGTTCAAGATTCATCACTGGTGGATGTGGCATTTAAACTGAACATCATCATCACCAACAGCGACAGTCTACCGCTGTATCTTTGGCTACACTGAACCTCATCCTTTTATATTCCTCAAGCGATGAGTCGCGTAAGATCTTCAACTATATGCTATCACCAAATATGCAGCACCACATTGATCTACTCGATGACAGATATATGTTGTTAATTCTCGTTACCCCAGTAATTCAATCTATTCGCAATGTTTTACACTCATATAGTTTAACATACGAGGTCCTGAATATTATTAAGGAATTATGCTGATTCAAGTTAAGGTTAGGTGTTAGCTTATTGTTAAATAGATGAAATAAAAAGCCTTAATTTCTGATATACTACATCTAAGTTAAAAAAATGATTACCTGAACTCTTCCATTATGTAGGTGGATCGTTGTTGGGTTATGAAATGTTTGTGCCGCGGGTGGGCGGGTGCATGCAAGCTACCAGATATTTGCCGAAGCTGCTGACCCAACATTTTATTTTATCTACAATGGCTTAAAATAACTTCAATTTAACATGGTATCAAGTGTTAGTGAAGCCGTGGATGGTGAAGTGTGCTCAGAATAATTCGGTTCACATATGTTGACAGTCAGATCACAGGAACGTTTTTTTTTTTTTTTTCGGGTGATGTCGATGCTTTCGGCCACTATTATGGCCGTGAAAGCTTCATCGGACCCTGAG
>DWLS01004750.1:0-13548 GCA_018246255.1 Pachliopta kotzebuea | reverse complement strand
TATTCAATGCTTTAAAAAATATTGCTGTGTAATAGTTTTTTAAGGTCAAATAGGATCTGTGCTAAGTTATTATGGGACATGGAAATAGTGAATTGTAATTTTTCAATTATTAATATGGAAATAGACGTTATTCTCTGCAGTTTCACCTTTTATCGTATGCCCGTTAAATTCACTTAGCTGACTAGTAGCAGCTAACAAATTGCAATGAATAAAAACTCGTTAATAACGAGTATCTTCGTAAAAGTAAACGTTAATTATTTTACATGAATGTAAAGAATAAAAACTGGAACTAGACAATGGACCTTCTAGTAGTCTGTTAAGGGCATAAACGTTGTTTAAACATAATAAACACAAGACCTTTAAAGGTGAAATTTATTGTGATGTACACCTTTTCAATAATACGTCTCTATTGATATGGAGAAGCCCCTAACAAGCATCCATGTTTAATACAGTTTAACCACGCCCTTATAATGTAAGAAACTGCAATTGACTACTTTGTAAGTATAATTTTTAAATGCCATGAAATTGTAGCGCTATGAAAATGTCGCGTAACAAATAAGGTGATAATGATTGGATATTAAATTGAAATATTCAATTAGCAGCTAATAGATAGCCTATATTTTGTCCTATCTGTACAACATGTTTGTGTTTCAAATTATTTATGAAAATGTAACAATTTCAAAACCTTTAATCAAAAGCTATACCTTTAGTATAACCATAGAAAATCGTATACTTTACTGACATTTATTGTATACTAGTTAAAAGTAATACATCTGTTACGTAGTATTATTAAATTCGTTTACCCAAATCACGTAGTCTACAGAAAAGGTGCCTTTGTAAAGCCAATTAGTCTTTTACGACCACCACAACTCCTAGTTCCTATTACAATTATATGACCGCCAATATAAGTCATTAAATCATAAAACCATAATCAGAGGTGGCTTGTTCCGAGCCATTTCGGTATACCTCGCTTTATGACGTTTCGGTGGAGTTGTAAACGTATAAAATAAAAGTTGGAAGCGTGAACAAACCGATAGATAATGAACTTTTATTGGTCAGGGCGGAATGGTCTTCGGAATGGTCCCTTGCCCATTGTAAAGGGGTGCCCGTAAACGTGGCCGTTGTCCGTACTTACTCTATATGCGATCGCTCTGTGGCCTGCTGCACTTGCTTATTATTTATTCCGCCTATTTCACTGGTTACTTAATAAGTAAACAATGTGTAAGTCGACAGTTCAGTTCATGAAGTATTACTTAAAATAAAACATTATTTAATGATTAATCAAATACATTTTCACCAAAGCGATAAACGTAATGTGATTGTCAATCGAAAGATTTAATTGAAACCCTACTGCATGTAAAAAATTATTAGGATCCTTTCAATCCTTATTTATATTTGTATCTTAATGTTCTGAATGTCTTTGGAAAATACATTTCAAAACTAATTTTTAGACGGAAAAGCAGTAAATTGAAACGTACAAGACTTGTTTACTTTTCCATAATTTGTTTATGAGGCCACGGCAGAGTAATCAAAAGACTAATACTAGAAGTATGATACAGGATGATTACTAGGTTGTATCAGTGTTATTATTAACTTACCAATACTTCCCGTATTGGGATGTAAAGGGTCTCACACAACGACTCAAGGGACCCAGGCAAACCTCACCTGTTCGTGGTGCACCCTGTTAATCAACAAAGGAGGCTCTGGCTTTCTACTAACCCGCAATGCCCAGCGTAGTAGGAGATGACCCCAATTCCCTCATTATTAGCGGACGTTTATATCCAGCTGTGGACGTCTATCGACTGATCGTAATGAAAATACTTTCACACTGCATAAGATATGATCATGTGAAAAGTGTTGGTGATATGTGAATGGTAGGAACAGCGATAATGTGTATTAACAGTCGTAAGTTAACTGGCACACTTGCAAGTTTTATTGATTGCAGCAATTACTGTAAAGTGACTATTAAGTAGGCAGTTTGGATAGATAGTGGGGCTTGTTTATTGCTTTTATTGCGGCCCGGTTCCATTGGCTCATCCGACAATTAATAATTGTTGTGGAAAACGATATTTCTCGTTTGTTGTGCGATATGAACTGGACGCGTGATTTTATAATTGGGGTTAACTCAATAACCGTTTATGTAAGGGGTTGGTTTGAGCATTTATACGCACAATTGTTTATCGGAGGGTTATTGATAATAGAAAGCATTAAATTTTAAACATTGTTATGTTTTATTGTAAATATTAAATTATTATCACATAATATATGAACAGCATAAAGTTTGACTGAACTATGTACCAACATTTTAGTTTTTATCAGTTTTTTCCGAATTCGGTTCTATACAGAAACACTGCGGTTATACTCAATTTTTATTAGATTAAGATTTTTTTTAATTGGCAAGATTTTATTATACTTAACAATATTGTGGTCGCATTTATCCAGCAGTGAGTCTGAATCGACTGACGAATGTATGATTGATTGAACAGCCTCCCGTTCACGATGCAGCTGCGGATGAGGTAGCAAGATATACGGCAATACATATGTAAACAGGCGAAAGAAATCGTAGTTATGAAACATACGAGAGTGGACCGGGATCACATCCGGTGAGAAACCTTTTTAATTTGCTGAAGAGGCGCGACTAGTGACAAAGTTAGTACAACCTTCGGATATACAAAGTCACGACAAATAGAAAAATTATACTGAATAGGATATATATATTTGCTAGGGTTTTAGCAATCATAGATTTCTATTTAACCAATAAAAAATATAATAAAATTCCAGCGCCGTCAGAGTCATGATTTTATCACGACTAAGCGGTAGAGGAGAAGTCCGTTACCTTTATATAATTGAATTAGAAAACAATCAGATAATAATTTCTATCTAGAAATTCTAAATAGAATACAAACAAATGGTTCTTAAGAGCTACAGTTCCTTAACTCCAGCTTCACTATATAAGCGGAGAAGTCGTGTTCAGTCAGGGCAGGCCGGGTGAGGCGATAGTATCGACATGCACGAGTGTCCCCGGTAACGAAACAGTACTTTGTATGGTGAAATGCTGTATATAATGAACGGCTTCGATTTATATACCGAATGATCTAGATCGTTTCCTCCATCTCCATCACGTTGTTTTAGAAATAGTAAATTTTTATTTATTTACATATTTTGTATGTTTATGTAAGGGATAGAACAAAAGAGAAAGAATTTTGTTAAATAGAAATCTTATTAACGGTTTAAACATTTTTATGATGTCATTCACTTGAACTTACTGTCTACTACCTGCTAATCAAACCGTTCTGCCAAATAAGTCCTATCAATGACAGCTGTTGAGGGAGGAAAGCCCTGGAGTGGAGGTAGCCTATAAGATGTAGTGGTATAAGTCACTCTCTTCTCTCATGGACTGGTAACCTTTTGAAAGGGACCGGAAGTGATTAGAACCTAAAAGCTTAGAACTACTTTTGGTGGAAGAAATGGTTCAATAAAGATTGATCATGAAGAACAAAAAAATAATGTACATGTCCTTGCAACACCGAATACGATAAACACTATTGTATTATACTAACGTATTAAATTACTTCCTTATAGAAAAGAAAATTTTTATTGTTAAAATATTCATTGGAGTTAGATATTGGACTGTTGTTAAGATCAATTTGACAATTTTTTTAATTTACATCTCTTGTATTTATATATATTAATTCAATAAAAAATTGTTATCAATCATGTCATAAATTTTTTTAAGTGTTTATGGAGCTAAATCTTAATACTATTCATTGTTAAGAAAAATTAATACGTTATCAGAGCGTCAAAAATATGTATTTACCACAGATAAGTATAGACTAATTACTATAAAGTCTTTATAACTGTTACCAGAAATTACAGTCTTGTTATCAAACAACGCTAAAGTTTAGTAATTTGTTAATATAAATATTATAACAAAACAGATGCTAGAATAATTCTCTTAATTAACTTCACCGTGTTATTGAAATTCAGAATCTTGACAGGTGTTACATATAAATTATATATTTTTTTCTTTATTGATATTGGGACTTTAACTGAATTTCACATGTTATTAAGTAACAATCTGACTAAGGGTGATTAAGCGTGGTCGCCTCGAATATTTACGATATCATATGACTACTAAAACATAAATGCTGTTATGATGGCAGATTATCATTTAGAAGGTAACAGCTGGCCTGTCGGTTTCTATATAATTCTCCCACTATTCAAACTCGACCATGTTGTCACGGAATAGAACTAAGGATCTATGAGAAGTCAAGTGGTTAGCGGCTGTTCTGCGATAGCTGATAACTGTATGATGAACGAGTATAAATAAAAAAAAGGGTTTGTTGATAAGTAAAAGGGTCATGTAATGGCTATAGCATGTATAAGAGAGATATCTCTTACGTGTATGCTGCCGAAGTCGGCCATAGTTGGTAGTTGGTATATAGTAATATAAGTATGTACATGCACCGCTATGCGCCCGCCCGCGCCTTTCGTGTACTGCGTACCCATCCTTTCCTTTTATTACGTCCAAACAGGTTTGAAACAGGAGCCATATAAAATTGCAATATTTTAATATGAAACGCCCGAGGAATATAAATCAATATGATAAATAAAAATATCCCTGCCGCCACTTACCGATTAATAAATACGTTATGAATTATTCAAATGTCCTAATTAAGAAAGCCATAGTGTTTTATATAAATTTAACTACGGCCGCATTTATAAAAAAAACACGCATATTCGCCTTTAACGGAATGTGAGACGAAGTTAAGTATTTCCGGTTTTATCTTTTTTTCTCTAAAAAACCTGTTAATGGTGTTAATAAATAAATATAAGTTAATGTATTGCTGTGTATATAGTTAATTTATAGTTTGAAAACGAACATGTTTTTATTTTAATCTATTCAAGTGAGTATTTCTGATACACACTTGAATATGTGAGAAATTTGTTATTGAATTCATTATAAAAAATATATATAATAGCTAATAGCTATAAATAAGACGGGTTAAAATAAGCTCGTATCGGAACTATACTTAAATATATATTTCTCTATATTCTGGCGTTACTTTTGTAAAACATGACTTTTACGAGGAATAGATTTTGGAGTCCTAGAGATACGTTTCTTACTATATTTTATTTTATTTTAAACTTTAAATATAGTTATTACTTTAAGCTTATCAATCTGTACGATCGGTACATAAATCACTAAGTAATAATTATTGTGGAAATTGTTAGTATATTTAAATTAAACGAAAGAAATTCTAATAATTACAGGAAAGCTCTTAAACAGTATATAAAAATTTTATATATAGATTAAAGGAGTTTACTAAGTTAAGTACGAAGATGAATAACTTTTTAAAAATTGAGTTGTTAAAGGTTCGCTTCGTGATACGTTGGTATGAAAGCAGCCAATAATTTTTCGTACCTACCGACTAAGCATTCGAAGTCTCAGAACCGACCGGGGTCGTGGACCCCAAAGACGGCGGTTGGGAAGGGCCAGCAAAAAATTTTAGTTATCATTACCTACTTTCTTCTTTATCTTTTCCCTTTACTGCTTTCATGTAATATTTTCGTTATTGCTTCGTTATACGAAAAAATTACACCTCATTCTGTTCAAAGTATTTTATTTAAATAATCAAAGACATAAAAACTAAAATTGACATTAATTACAGAAAATAGAACGTTAAAGCTAATAAAACTAACGAGAAAATAAAGAGATACGACCAAATTTAAATAATACATGATTGAAAAAATATATCAAAGCTGTTAGAACACGAATTTTATTTAAAAAAAATTAAGACACAAAATGTTTCGATTTAAAATTGAAATTAGTTGATAATTTATAAAGACCACATGCCGAAAATTGAAAATGTTATATAAACGTGTTGAAATAAAGTCGCCCTAAGTTAATACATATATAGATATATAACATTAAATTAATTATACATCACCTATAGATAAGGTAATTGTATACGATGGTGCGTTTAAGCAGAAACCTCCATCAAGGAATCCGCGCCGTAACAGAGAATTGAGATTTCAAATCGATTTGGTTGGTATCCTGATCGGCATTTTTTACATCCATCGGGTCTTAAGAAATGAGACTTAAATCCTAATTTAACGAGTTGACACGCACATACGGGCTGAGCTATTCAGCATTTCTCAACGTCAATAACATTGCCAAATACGTCGAATGGCATTTGTGGATATTTCTTCTACCAACCGTACGCCGGTCGGAGACCATGGAATTCAGTTTTTAGTGACTCTTTGACCGATTCGTTACCATAATCGGCATCGGAGATGAAACAGACTATAGTCAATTTAATTAATAGACGTTCCCTCCGACCATTCGGAGGTAACAGCCGATGAAGTCATTATACATGCTTACGAAATATAAAGCCTCGGTTAAGTCGTGCTCGTTTTTTTAACATTCACCTTCAACACAGTTGGTATTATCATATTACTCGTAGAAATTAATCGACATTAAACAGTTATAATCAATTAATTATTTATTAACTAGAGAACGCTCAGTGCAAGCGTTCAAGCTGATGATTCATCTGTAAACCTGGCAGATTAAAAGCATTCTTTGCGTTGAGTCGGAGACGGTCGGGAAACATCAAAGGTGCATTCGGTTTAGTGAATTGAAACATTGCAAAACAGCTATACCATAGAAGTCGCGCTTGAGCGATTTCAAAAATGGCGTCGCGCGTCGACTGGTGACGACGAGTCGGTTTTTCGCAACCGTCTCCACTCGATAAATAATGCCGCGGACTTTGACAAAAACTCACCTAGTCTTGTTCGGTGGCCGGCGGCGCGCGCTCCCCTCCAGCCTCAAGATCCCCTTCCCTCCTCCATTCTCCCGCCCCACTCCCAACCCGCGCTTTCCTGTGCTTTTTTCTGCCCATTCCTCGGCGCCGGCGCAATCGCGAACCGCTCACTTCCATACCCTAACTATTTACACCGCTAATGTCTAAAATAATACCTACTTATATTTATGGCAATTTGTTTAATTTCACCGACTATTAAAATTGCAGGAACACGATCACGTTTACACTATACTTATGCGAGAGTATTGAATGATTAGATGGCGCGGAAGATTTACTGTTTCACAAAGGTCCGACATCTTCTTTACTTAGCTTTAATTAAGGTTAGGAGACCCGGTCTCTTTGGTAGGCCTATTAAATTTGTACAATGTAATATTTCGTCTCACTGATATTGCCGAGCCGAGGCTATAATCGAACGTAAAACACACTACAATACACCTACTCTATACACTGAAGAGATTTCTACAAATTGCACAGTTTTCCGATCGCGAACATCTACGATTGCGCGGATAAAAATATTTTAAAGAATCAATAAATCAACAAAAAAGAGAGCGTCAAAGAAATAATAATGAAACAAAACCCGAAACACAATAATACGACCCGTTTGTATTCTAACGTTTAGCAGTTCGTTTGGCGAACGTTGAGTCTTATTCGTTAGAGATGATTTTTAAAAAATAATCACAACAACCGAACAACACTTAAATAATTACAAACAATTTACAAACACAAAGCCTAGGTAGTGTCCGTATAGAGACAGCCAAGGGGCTCTCTAGTGCTCCGGATGGCCCTGTGCGGCCGCAGCTGCCGCGGCAGCCGCAGCCGCTGCTTTTTGTGCCTGTGCTTGTTTTTCTTGCTCATTCAATTCTTTTATAGCCTGTATCTCTTTCTTTAACTTCATCCTTCGATTCTGGAACCATATCTTTATCTGTCTTTCTGTTAGACAAAGTGCGTGCGCCATTTCTATGCGTCTCCTTCGCGTGAGGTAGTGATTCGTGTGGAACTCTTTCTCTAACTCTAGCGTCTGATATCTCGTGTACGTTTGTCTTCCTCGTCTCCGGAGACCGTTCGCTCCTGGAACAAAATAAAAAAATGGGTTATTTAAAATGGATTCAGCTTTGCTCGTCGGTGCATTTCAACCGTTTGAATGTTGAATGGAAGATCTTGTCTTGAAAATCTAAGTTGAAATGGCGGTACAATTGCTCGTGACGACAGCTTCATTTCGCTCAGTCGTCGATGTTGATAAACGGCGCCGGCATTGGCCTTTGGCGCGCCGCTAGCGACCAGCGGAATTAATACGCCACGCAAAAGTGATTAATATTATATATAGTGCACCGGATACCAATTGTAAGCTATTAAGTAAAGGTAAAAAATTATAAAAATCCTATGTATAACTGCTACTCACATGATGCCTGCTGCAAAAATCAAACATTATAAATTATGTATCATCATTTATCATTAAGTTTTAACAAAACATGGTCGTAATTCGCTTGACGATTTTTAAATGGCCATCAAAAACAACATTTTTATTAAAGAAAAATCGCTCGGTGAATTTGGTTAATTGACGGTCAAGAATCCAATCTCCGAGCAGTTTCTTAACGCAATTCAAAACAAGTACGACAACCCTGGCGGAATGGTACCCGCGGCGGTGCAGTTATGTATCGCGGAGGCTGCTTGCGTGTTCTTGACGTATAGGTCCGCAGACTCACGCTGAGATCCTTTATTTCTCTTTTTTTTGGGTGACAAGACCGCCGGGCACATACATAACGGGTGACCAATCAATGCATTTATTTTGCAAGATCAATTTCTTTGGTGCACTTTTAAAGTAATATACATAATGAGTTCGCGGAAATCGCTCTTGTCGGTTGCGCATGTTCGGTGTACTTAAATTTTACTAAAAGGTTAACTTTAAAGATTTACACGGAGAAAGTAGAATATTGATATAAAATATAAAGGCGCATACATTTATAATGGACCCTCCCCTTGAATATAAATGTATTTTATAACTAGTAAATTACGTTATTTCTTCATTATAATTGCTACTGTACATGTATCCTGTGACTTAATAATCTACAATTACTAAGATACGTATACCGTAGTAACCGCTTAATAACGTGAAATTTATTTAATTATATAACGAGTTTTTTGGAATTTTTTATTTAATATTTCCACCGTGACCATAACACGAAAAGTTTAACACATAATACATACATAAATTATGGATACATTCAGAACAACACGGTGCGCTGTATGTTCATGTCGGAACATACTATCGGGGTTTGAGTCTCGAAATCGCTTCGGCTCGGTAACAAGAGCGATACGAAAATAATTCGGTTTCGTTTCGAGCGCACTTCTCACACTGTGAAAGGGGTTACCAACCAATTTAATGGCTTAATTATCTCAAGTACAGAGATCGGGCAGACATTAAGGGCCACACGGCTCTCTGTTGCTGCCTTATCTATGCTCGTATATTGAAAAACACTTCAATGGAGTCGTGAGACTAGAAATAACTGTCTTACTACTTCAATGGAAGTCAAATTTATATACATATGAAATTAAAGCAGTATTGATCACATTATTATTAACAGCTATGATTAAACATACTAATTACACTATGATAAATAAAGTAGCTGACATAATTGTAACTCCGATTGAACTAAGAGCATCCATTTAACAGGATTATTGTTGTAATTTTGTAATATAGTTATGATTTTTTTTCTTCTATTTACGCATTTTGTGCTACGTGTACCTCATGAGGCTTTTTAATTTAAATGTAATACAAAGCAAAGTGCAAAATAAATAAATAAAATATGCCAAAAGGTGAGTGTTTTTTTTTTCGAGAGAGCAAATGAACGTCTTATTCACACGGTGCTAAGTGCAACCTTTTTAATAATTAACAAAAATTCTTAGTGCTTTGTACTGGTTAATTGAGTGACTCTAATTACCTAACCCATAAAAGCCTTCCGGGAATGCGACGTGAGTATTATAGGACCTTTTCCATCCTTATATACAGTTCAGGTCGCTAAGAGATTAAAGTGGCCAGTTGTTTATGTTGATTAACCCCAGTTAGTAAACGGAACTTTAAATGCAATTGTTTAATTAATATATAAACAACGAATCGCGGCTAAAGATTATGCTTGAGTTATAAGTGTCTGTTGATACGTTGCAGCGCAGGTAAGAGTCCGATAACGAAATTCATTTTGGAAGTCATTAAGAAGAGTTACGAAACGAAAAATTTATAGCACTGAGAGTTTTCTTATTTAAACATAAATTTAACTGATTAAAGTCTAATCAGTTAGGCACGTATTACCAGTTAATAAAATTTTATTAACAATATTCCCCGTAAAATATTATCATGGAAAACCGAAAACTATTGTCTTTACCAATTAAGGGTAAAACTCACACTTCCTGTCCAAATCAATTAATATTGATTCACGAAGTATACATAAGAAATGAAGCTCTCTTAGGTATAGGAAGTTGTATTTAATGTAAATAGTTTGAAAGACACAAAAACTACTCCAGACGCCACGTGTGGGAACTAATTAAGAGGCCGTTATTTCGGTGTCAATTTGCGCCTTGTAAATTCACCGCAAAATCCGGAGTACGCCATAAAAGCAATAAACATGACGCAAATGACTTCATTAAGGCCATAGGCGGGGTTCGCGGATAGCAAAAAATATGTGTAGTGTCAGGGACAGGCCTTAATAGCGATATAATGACGTCAAATGTTTCCGAGAGACGAAAATCTGAGTCGTCATTGGATGTGTCGCAATTCTGTTCCGGGACATTTGATGTCTTGGTGATGATTTCGGAGTCTATGTAAAATTCTATATCCAATTATATACTTTATTTTTTTTAAAAAAAACTTCTGTATAATATTAAAAGATTGTGTAAGTACTCGATGTTTTAAATGGACCTTTAACATTCATTTTCGTAGTTTCTTCCCATATTTCAGTAATTTTTTTAATTATTATTAACACTGTAAATTTATGAAATATTACAGAAAGTGGAGTTGATTATGAAAACAATTTTACGATTAGTGTACTCCATTCAAATTGTGACGAAGCTCATAAACATACGGTAGTTGTGTAGGAAATGATATTAAAAAGTCATAAATCTAAAATGTAAGTTATTGAACATGAATAAAGAAGCGATTGGAATAAATCGACTTGGTCGTTCTCATGATTCCTTAAAAACAAGTGTCAGCCATAACCCGATTTGTAACACGTGGCGCAAACAAAAGAAACTTATCCAACTCACCCCTCTAGTGGCTTTCATGGTAAGAGATGTCTCCTTCAGCACCGTATCCAAAGCAAAAACTTTACTTATACTTAAATTTAATAAAACTAAAATTTCTTTTAATTATTTTCAGTCAGTAGTTTGAAGCAATTTGCAGATATCACGGTCACGGAACGAATACAGTACATACGTGATATTCAAAAAATTCATAAAATGAAGTGCTACAAATAAACACTTTACTATTGAAATATAAACAGCAGAATCCATTAAACTCTTTTCTTTTAAAGTAATACACAAATGCGACAATCGGCTTCCTTAATAATCAGTTTTAAACTATAAGTAATCTGTGTTATCATTAATTTTTTATAAACCTTACCATCCTTTCTTAATTTTCATCTTCTCGTTGTCCAATAGCAATACATTGCGGAATTCAATAAAAATTGTCATCCGCGTATAATAAATTCTAACAAAACTCCAACAGATGGCAACCGTACTTCATCCGGAAAGTTGTAAAAGGATTGGGCAAGTTACTAGTCGTAAAGTATTTCCGACTAAGATGTATAACTCGTAAACCCATAATTCGCAATGGTCGCACCATAGCGGGGGACATTTACAACAACTGTTGTTTGTTTCAATGTTTTAATTGTTCCTAATTTGTGAAACTTATCCCATTGATTTACAATACTTTTTTGTAATGGGTTCTTTGTTTTTTTTAAGCTGCAAACATCTGGCTGAAAGGGTGACGTTGCGTAAAGGGAGTTGTAAACCATGTGAGAAGAAGAAGAAGGATGCGTCTTTTTAAGATAAATAATCGCTTTCAATGTTTTTTATGGTGAAGACAACTATAAATAATGCATTATTTCGGTATTGGGCAGGGGCCATGGACACATACAAGTAAAATATATTTATAAAAAATTACTTGAAAGTTTTGTTGTTAATATGATTTTTCTTCATCAGTAGATTCATAAGATCCCTAATTATTAAGTTACGATTTAAGCTGATGATTTAGAACTAGTTTATTATCTATGTATATTCAACTATATTTTTTGATGATGTATAATACTGCTAGTTATTTAACCAATTTTGTCAGCTCATCCAAAAGATTTAAAGTATTAAAAAGAAATTATAAATAAAGATATTGTTTCTTTTAAATCGACATTGTCTTTGCAAGCTCTATTGCATAAAACGGACCTCACCAGGTTAGCATACGAGAACAATTTCTCCAATAGAATTTATGTAAAGCAGATTTCTTAGTGCACTATAATGATATAACAAAGTCGAATTAAGATAAAACAGCCAGTTTACTCACAGCTCACTCTAATGGAATAATCACTTGCTTTTCCTAGATACTGTAGTTTATTTAGTAGATAACAATAATTTCCGTTAAATATTGTCATAAATCATAGATAGTTTAATATTATATAATTTATTTATTATTTACTGTGCATATACTATTTATTGGAACTATATATTATAATAAGTGATATTTGTCTGTTATGTTGACTTTCTCAATCTAAAGATGAGAGAAGTATAAGTAGTTAATCTCTTTTTTCGTAAGACATGGAGGTATGTTTTTACATAAAGATCAGTTAGTCTGTATTTTTATTTACGTTAAAGGTCATTATAAAAATTATAAATAATGTATCACAAGACCATTGAGGTTACCGTTTATTTATAAATAAATAATCTACGTGAGGAGCTTAAATCTTTCATTATCGACAATTTCTGAAGAATCGATTACATAAATATATGTAAATTCGATGTAAATTTTGTTGCTCCTTTTCATCCCACAATAATGAAAATTATCGGTACAGCTTTTAAAAGTCACGCTCGCCGCTATCTGTTGGACGAAATTTTCGTTTATTATATATATTTATTACGAAGCCATAAAACGAGTGTAATTGGTAAAGTGAGAGGTAAATTGCGAAATTATTTTCAAAATTCCCTGGGTATAATGTAAACGGGCGAAATCTTGTCCGAATTACGTACAAGCTAATAACCACCTATTCAAGTTTGCCATAGCAACATACGCCGATAAAAAAGTTGTTATAGATGGTAACGGAGTTGATATGGGTATGTGGTCGGACCTACCGACCACTTGGGTGGTCCGTGGTATCAACATCCTCGATTATAAAATACATAAGAAAACATCGAAACGGTTCACATTGCTCGCTGTAGCTTTTTATATCATGTAACGTAAATGATGTCGTCTTATTCATTATCGATTTGGTAATCGTGTTAAATTGTTACAGTTTTTTTAATTAAAAAAAATTGCTTTCTTGTAATTTTAAGTTAAATAAAGGTTTAAAATGAAGTAGTAGTAGTTTAAAACGAAAAGTGAAAACTTTAAACTTGTTGTATATTTATATATTGTTGTATAGTTATATAATTCTTTCAGTGTCTAAATAATAATCTTGTTCATCATCATCATCATCATCATCTCAGCCTATTGCAGTCCACTGCTGAACGTAGGCCTCTCCAATAGATTTCC
>DWLS01004749.1:0-13551 GCA_018246255.1 Pachliopta kotzebuea | reverse complement strand
TGTCTCTGACCGTTAGCTTTGTAAAACTGTCGCTGGTTTGATTTTGAGATATGATAGATGGTAGTAGAGTTTCTATGAACCAACCAGACCAGTAACCTTATAATGTTTACCAACTGCCAAACACATTAGAAAGTTCCAGCTATTAAACATATAAGACCCAGACTATTGAAGGTGATCATGTTCAATTATATGCAGTTATTTAACTACATATGAAATATGGATCACGTGTTAGTTCAATGCATAGATAAAACCAATAACTTTGTGTTATTAAAAAATATTATCTAAAAATTTATAAATCTTTTTAGTATAAGTTCAAATAGATTTTGCAACTATTTTTATCTGACATCGGTTATGGTAAATATAAATAAAATACCCCAACACAGCCGATTCGTCTTTTATCAATGTCATTCTCTATAATTATTAATGGTTTTTATTTATAGATAAAAATTCAGGTTTTTCATATTAATATCAACCAACACTTTATAATATTTCGCTAATTCAGATATACTAATAAGTAAAATAAAAGTATTTAAAAATAATTACAATATATCTAATATGTAGTTTTTTTAGTACTCAACGTATAATTCTGTAATAAAAGTATTTCAGCGAAAGATACAACAATTTTAGTTACATACCTTCCAATTATAATTATTTTATTATTTAATCAAATTAACGTGATCAATAAGTAATAGATGATATCCAATTAACAGTAATATACAACGCTAGTTAAGAATCAACAAGTGTTTCGTACTGGCATTGCAAAAATTTGGCCCAATTACTACATTTTACATTGCATGCGCTCGCGTTATTACAATCACCCAATTAAATTGTTGGAATTGCAATAACTACTTTCATACAATTTATAAGAATGATACTTTGTTTTCAATAATGATCTTTTTATTTAATTTATGCAATGGTACCCTTCAGTGTCCCAACCCCAAGTGGGGGCGATGCACGACAAATCAATTAACGCTCACCTTGTTCGTAGCGAAGTGCAAACAGCTGCCTTCAAAGGTCTGTAACCGAAACCAGCTAATGCAAATACGTTGTGACGCCGTCGTACTCTAATTAGCATTAACTACACTAACAAACATTTGCAGTAACTACCTAATGTCATTATCTAACTAAACTTTTAGTAGACAGACCTAGATTCCCTTAAAATGTCATGTCGATACACTGGTTTACTGGCTAGGTCTCTTTAGCTTAAGACCGTCTGAGAGACTGACTAGTATTCAAACACTACTGTATTACAATATGAATGGCTCTTTAACTTAGGAAATTACTGAGGTATCGAGCTTGAACATTACGTGTTAAGTAGATGAAGATAATTTATTGTAATATTTGATATCCTAACTAAAGTTACATTGATATAGGCGGGCGTAAAATTTATTATATCGTCGCTTCATCTCATTAAAAATTACAGAAGCAACGAGTCTTAACACCTTATGGCCTAAGGTAACGAGCGCAATTTGATGCTGTGTATACTATCTCAAGCAACGCCACGTTTTTACGGGTAAGCATACCACTTACCATCAGAAACCTCATACTACGAATGAAAACAAAAAAAAAACAAATAAACAAGGTTAGAGGTTCATGTTAAGGTCCATTGTAAGGGACTCGATGATGATTATCATAACGTTTAAATATAAAACATGTTATTACATATTGTTGTATAATTTATAATAGTAGTGTTATGTTAACACCAATGATGCTTATTAAATCATACGTAAACTGCTTAATCAATTTAAATATTTATTAACAGTCAATTAAAATGATTCATTTCAGTTATTATCTCATAACATAGTAGCACAGTAATAACAAACTTTCTAGAAATTAGTTAACAATAAATTCAAAAAGGAAATTATAAAAGAATGTTAAACAGCAAGTTCCTGCATGAGGAAGTAAGTCCGCAGGAAAGCGCTAGTTAACATGATTGTCTTGTTTTTCTTTCTTATGTAATATATTACATAAGCAACGCTATGTTACTTATTTTGTTACAGGTGCGGAAAAACGTAAATATATCAATAAAACTTGCTAAGTATGTTGAAAAAAATGTTGCAAAATTGTGCAAAAATGTTTTATATTTTATATATATATATAACATAAGAAATCGCGGCTCATTAACCAAGTTTACTTTATATTAAACGTATGGCTACAAACTACTTTTTCATTTGAAAAACTTTATTTTCGGTGACCATTTAAGTTGGCACAGTAAAGTTTACTTCCTTCCATTTTGAATAGCGTTGCACCTAACGAAATTCCTGAGGTAATAAAACCGAATAATATCTTCTTGTCTCAAATCGACGAACACAATCTAATGCAGTGTGTATTATCCAAACTATGAGAAGATGTAGTTACCATTAGATGAACATTTATCAAATATAAAAAACATATATGCAATCTTAATGGGTATATAATGTAAGACAGTCACGTAACACTAAAGCACCATTTACAATTAACGGTAACAACAGATGCACTGAGCATTAAAACCTACGGTCTTCGATGATTGACACCAGTTACTTTATTGCAGATGTACGCAAACATAACAGAACTAGAAATAACGTTTTTTTTTCTATTCTATGAGTCAATGATGCAACCAAGATGTTCACCTGATGGTATATAATGCGCTTGCCCATAACAACATAGCGCTAGTTGATGTGGTATACACTGTAGAGACATAAGATATTAAATCTTATTGGTCCAGGAAAATCACTAGCTTACAACGCCCTTCAAATAGGAACACAGTAATGTTTGCACAGAACTGTTTGTCGGCTGCAATAGGAACTGCGATAGTATGTACCTAGACGGTCACGGCAACAGAGACCTCCCATCAGTAAGTAATATATTTTCTTTGTCATCATGTTATGTCCTAGATTTCGTTTGCAAACATGTCATGCGTTATAAATGCTAGCATGCTCGACCACCATGCGGATCATTGTTATACAGCGTATCAACCAAATACTAGGCAGTATAGCCAAACGAAGTAGTAAGTCACTGTTAATTTATACGAATTTGTTACGCCGTCAGTTATCGGTAACATACTTTTTCTACGGCCACGATACGATAACGGAACAATGGATTATTTCTAAAATAACTGCACATTATACTTATTCAAAGCATCTAATACTACAATTTACTTACAGTAATCTTTATATAATCTAATCACAGTTGTCGATACATCATTCCAGTTATAGATATACTTTTGCTCCTTCAAACGTCCTTTTTTTTTAAATTTTCGATCCCTCACTAAGTTGGACAGGGACTTATATCAATTTATTCTTTACTTTTTTTTCAAACTTATACTTTAGATTGCTTACTATTTTCTTTCTAATTCACATGTTCTTTCCTACGTTCAGGGCACTTCGAACATAGCCGGTGCAGCCTTAAACTACGCAGAGAAGGCGTAAGTATGAAAAAACTTATCGAGGATTTCATGTTTGAGCCATTTGTGGAGGAAACCTTGGGGCGAAACATAAGTTTCAGGTGTACATAAACTGCTTGGAGAAATATGAAAAAATATAACGGATGTTACCCGGAACCCCCAGGGCTGGCAACTGTAATATATATGGCACAAAGGATAAGCCTCACCATTCAGCGAAGCAATGGCATTAGCTTCCTCCGTACTCTGCCCGTTGAGGCATTTCTTCTTTATATAGTAACTACAGATTACCATTTTTTTCTTTTTTGTTTCTCCTAATTACATTGTCTTCTAATTAGTTTAAGTTTTCGTTTTTCATTATAATACCAAGAATTACCTTAGCAAAAAAAAATTAAGTTGGTAATTAAAAAAAGCCAATCACAGTATACCAGGATTAATAAGTTATTCTGAATTTCATATATCATAACGTATCTCTTCGTTAAGCATGATACATTTAAATAGGATCGGTAGGAATAAATGACATCGAAATGTCACGAGATTATGTCACAAAACGGATTTAAGGAAGGTATAATAAAGTATTATTAGTTTTTATAGATAATAAGAGCTCTCGATATTACTATAAATCATGTTTTAAGCAAAAACTTTGTCCAGCTTATTAATCACAGCGTATCAGTATGATCACAAACAAGTTTTCACAGTGACCCGATTTCGATGATTTGTATGAAAGGGTAATAATAACGAAGGATGTTCCTTAACCATTAGACAAAAACTTTTGCTTGGTGTTGGGTTTTTACCAATAGTTTTTTATAAATCTGCCGTTATCTTACCAAGGTTCCGATAGGCAGCGATAGAGTACTCTTTATCATACACATCACACCGTCAGTGTCTCATAACACCATTTGAAATTGAGATCAAATGTTCGCACATTGTAGAAAGAAATAATCATTAATCATGTTATTACGTGCTTTTCGTTAATTCAATAGTATCCGGCAGGCATTTAAAGTAAAAGTATTATTTAATTTCTTTAACATGAGCTTCATCAACCGATAGACGTCCTCAGTTGGATAAAGATCTACTTCAATAGTGAAGGATTTGGGCCGTCTAACAGGATGTTAAGTAAGTTGAAAGTTACGTCAGTATTGCTTTTCTTCAGCTATTCTTTATTAAACAAAGAGAAAAGTTTAGGTAAACAAATATAAATTAAATTCACATCAATATATTTTATATCCGTATTATAGTTTCCGTTATGTAGCGTGCCAAAAAACGCAGATTTTGTTTATGCGATCGCTGACCTGTCAGTATGAATATAATTGTTAACCATAACATTGTTAGCCAGCCAGTCAAAAGGCAGATATTCACTTCCTATTCTTTATTCGCGAAAATCACAAATGAAAATCTTTTCATCTAAATTATCAGCGGAAAAAAAGTACGACTTAAATGGAAAATATTTCAATAAAAGAGGATCATAAACTGAAGTACTTTTAATAGACGTCAAAACTGGATTTATTTACCCCCAAAATAAGCTCTATGAGGTTCCGAACTATCAAAACTGACCTTTAGAATTACCAAAATATACAAATGATTATATATATGTTTATAAACAGCCTGTAGGAAATTCTTACCTGATATAGCTTAATAATATGAGGATGATCCAGCCTCTTCATAATGTCCACTTCCCGGTACACCTTCTGAAGATTGCCAGCGTCTAATTGTGATTTATCTATTATCTTAATTGCTACCTGTAACAATAAATTAAATACTTAAATATTAAGTAACTGTACTGAATTAAAAGTTATGAAACATTATTACTGTAGTTGTTTAAATTGTACTTACAATTTAAGTACATATTATATGGAAACAGGGGGTTTGTTCTTTAAGTTAAGAGTGAACTATTTGTCCATTTACCAAATGTACATTTTGAGAAATTCTTATTATCTGCAAAACATGATGAGAAACTCCTTTCGTGTTTTTTCAGTAAAAACATTTTCAAGAAATATTTGTTTGTTGCTTACCAATGCCCATGCCTATTTAACATAATACACCTGTCAAAGTGCAATGATTTTGTTCTTGGCAGACTCACCTAACTTATCGACAAAATATAATTAACGTAAACACACTTTCAATATTCCAGATTTTAAACGAAATATAGAGACAAAGTATTTTTTTTTATTTAAATATTAATAATATTTGTTTATTTCTTCATTTTGCAATAATTTTGCAAATACCTTTGAATAATTAATTCATTGCTTTGGACCATAGACTATATTTACAGACGCAATACAATAAGCCTGATCATTGATTACATTTTTGTGAAATTAAAAAATCGTCGACATTAGTGCCCATTTACGTTATTCTTATATAAAACCCGTTACAAATATTTTCTCCGTTAGTCGATATTGGAATCATACAGTTACAAAAATGGATCGTAGTCCACACAGACAAAGAGACGCTGACGTCAAAATGGACGTCACTTGCCGCAGTCGATTGAGCCAATTGACGTGATTAGAGCGACCTCTCCGTACCATCAGCGACTTAATAAAAACCCCCAATAAAAGAAAGTTCAGCAACTTTTTAAATTTAAACTTCTTAGGAAACCGTACGAACATAAAATTTAAATAAGGCTTCTGTTGGCAAGTATGAGATGCTTTATAAATTTAAATAATTATAATTTTTCGAGGATCCAAAAATATTTTCATACATGTTTCAGTTTAATAATGCAGTCTGCTAAATTTACAATAACCCAGTTAATAATGTTATACAAAACATGAATATGGTAAATGCATCTTTATTTACAGATGTAAATCCTTAATTTTTATTAATAATGTAGTCTCTAAAAATAGCAAGATATTCAGATGAAGAAAATTTAGGCGTACAACAATGCTTGTATGTATGTGTATTAAATATACTAAAAAAAAAACCATGTCAAATAGATAATGGCATATTGTATATCCATCAAAAATAAGGCATACTTACAGTAATGGCAAAAGGTCGGACCTACGATAGTGGCAACACTGACAACAGATTTACAACTATTGCGCAAACTATGCCGTCAACACCTATTATGATAATTGAATATAGTTTCCTGAATATTTTATGTACGTACATATTAGAAGTAAAATTTGAATTTTTTAAATACAAGTTAAATTTAGATCGTATTTTTCGTTCATGAAAATTGTTTCAGACGATTGGTTAGAAGACCTAAAAGAATGTCCCGAATTCAAATACTATAAATTACAAAAGTATAACCAAAAACCAGAATAATACTCTCGAGACTTTTCTAAACTCGAGTCGACTCGACATTTTTAAATTACTTTTTTTTTTAATATACGTCCATGAGAAAGTTAAAAAATTTGAGTGCATTTTTCTATGTAAAATATTACTGAACACAGGGTCACGAGAGAACTTAGGTGACAGATGTTTTATTAGATGCCCCAGATGACATATTTATTTTTATAAAATTTCAGTGTATTTCAAAGTAAACTTAAACATTTTAACTTAACTGTTACTACTCCACTTTTAACACCACTCATCGACAAATTCTTTATATTAGTTCTTATGATAAATCACATGTTTATTGCAGTTTTTTGTACCATAGAATATATTTTTGTACGCTTGCAAGTTTTGTATAACCTTAATTTTTTTATTACTTTGGCATTTTTCTCCTAAGGGGCATATCAACACCATAGTACCCTTTAAACATTGTTACTTATGGCTTTATATAAACCGATTAATTAAATTACTTATACATTAATGTCATTCAAATTTTCCAAAGATATAAGGTCCTGATAAATTTGGGTGTTAGGTCTGTTAGTGCGTTTTGAATCAAACCATAATTTCTGATGTTAACAGTTAATGCTGTATATGCTCAACCCGATTAACTTTTGTGTTAGTTGTTCTTTTCACATAAATATATTTTTATAATAATCTTATGGGAAAAAAAGATTACTAAAATTCTAGTCAGCGATGACTAACCATCACACAAATTTCTAAATGACCACCGGCAACATTACCGTCAAAGATCAAGCAGACTATACAACACTGATAGGAATGACGCTAACGGCGGAAAACGGGACACGATGTGTATTTGCGGCATTGCGAATTGAACTGCCGGTCATACGTTCCGACATTGACCCCAATGTGCCGATAGGACTAACGCATGTGTCACGTCACTCAACCTGTCATTATTTTAGGCCCGTCATTGAGTGATTAGGTTACCGTTATCTTCAAACCTTTTTACAACATTAGATTATACTAAAAATATCCAAGAAATTTATAAAATCATTTTTAAATTGTATCATAAGGCCGTGTCAATAGTTCAATACCATGTTCATATATTACTAAGATAATCTTGATGTACTTTTTTACGTCCTACGTTCTTTATTTTATATATTTATAAAATTTAAAATATTTTATATTCGACGAGGTGACGAGCAGGGGCTTCACTTCACTTGATGGTAAGTGATTGTTGTGAAGTGGCGCTGGTTAAGAAGCTACACATACAAGGTGGTACATAAAATTATATACTAAAGACCTTATGTCGCCTTGAGACATAATGTCTAAGTCCTGTTACCCCCGTAATTTGATTAGCTACAATTCCTTCATACCGGAACACAATATTTGCATACTATGTTTGGAGGCAGAAGTAAAAACTGCGGTGATACCTACCTAGACGGTCCCCAGTCATAAATATCTACCATGTATCAATTATATTACTAAAACCTAACGTTGTGTAATTAATCAAGGGTAATGAGCCTATAAAGTAAAGAGTCCTGATCTTGCCGGTCATAAAATACCACTAAAAATTAGGTTAGCTGGTTTTAGTGTCGGGAGCACTAAGCGAAGAGCAAAGGGAACACGGAATTGTCCCATGTTTGCCGTAGTTCAAGGAACATGCTAGGGAGAGTTGTATATGATGAAATGTTAGTCAGTAAAACTACTCACTTTTGAAACCTATGGTGATTTTAAATAAGATATTTTATTAATGAAACATGACTATTACTATCTATTAAAAAGTACTCAAGCAAAATCATCCAGTACAACTTGAGACATATTCATTAAAAGCCAAAAGTGAACGGGTCATAAAAGATACATCGTTACCTCTGAAGCCTTATGTATGAAATGGGAAAAGAAACATTAAACAAACAGGTAGATACATCGCTGTGAGTTAAAACGGAAATAATAATTCAATGTCTTGATATGACAATAGACGGATTCTATGTCGAACCGTGCGAATAACGATTTCATTTAATACAATGAAGAGATCTTTTAAACCGTAATATCCACTGCATTGGAAACGTACATATAACAAAGGAATAATATGAGACAGACATTATTAAAATGAAACAAGGTCAAAATGGTACTGATTCAAGCTTCCAGCGACTCCAAAATAATTTTTATAAATTCTGTACATTTTTTTATACGACAAGGGACGAGACAAGCAGGGCGTTCACCTGATGGTAAGTGATACGCTGGTCCATAACAACGTGGCACTTGCTATACATAGGACCAAATAACACATTACAGACAAGGTGTTAAGTTTAGTTACCTCAGTATTAATTAAATAGCTTACAATGCCCTTCAAACCGGATTACAGTAAGGTTTACACACTACTGCTTAGCGGTAGAAAGAGAAACTGTGATGGTACATACTTAAACAGTCCACGGCAACGTTTCAATTTTAAAATGTCTTTTATGTTTATTATATTGCATTAAAGGATATTAGAATAACCATTATTTGTTTGAATAATTTATATAATATTAATTTCCATAATTCATGTCCTACATTTTTTTTTTACACGTACTCGACAGTCGGTCAATAACCTAGATGTTATTGAACCGTCTAAGGCTGAAGAGTAGCGGCAGTGTAATGCAGGAAGGCGCGGGTTATAGTTACATAGAAGTTGTCGTCGTCTATACAATACAGGAAGAATACAATCTGTATGATTAATTTTCAAACTCTACCTGCGACAGTGAATATATATTCCTTTTTTATTCATATAATATTGACAAATACTTGATAAGCACAACAACTATTACATCTTTTATATAGTTAAGAACAGATTTGACTTGCAAATAACACTAAATTTTTTAGTCATAAATAAAAAGGAAATGAAATAAGAATATGTGCCTATAATTTGTATCATTGATTTAATAGGATGTTACCTATAAACCAAGACGGTATAAATAGTTTAAAAATTACTAATTTATAAAACCTATTTCGCAGACCACAGATGGAGGAGAAAACATAATTACACCATATTTATTTTAATACATATATAACACATACCTGTACCTTTAGAAAAGACCATAATACAATATTATAATGCCAATGAGTTTAAGAATGCAGGTGGTATTTACTTTATCGTGCTGACTCACTTAAGCTACACCTGGTTTCCAAGTTGCATAGTTCATGACAAATGCATAAGAAAGTATACATTTTAAAGATTATCATGATTTACTTAACACAAGGGAGTAAGCGTTGTAACTTTGAGAGCGACGATATAGACGCTGTATCCTTACTGAGTAAGTAAACAGGAAAGCCTATTTTTCTGGACAATACTTCGCGCGGATGGTAAATACTCATTCATTGAGTGCCTAAGCCTCGTCACCTTATCTTAAACCAGACTTGATACCAATGACATTTGATCCCTGTCCATTTATGTTTATATCGCGGTATTAAGTATACAATCAATAAAAATGTCACAACGTATGACGCACGTTAGTGTAACATCGCCATGGCGTAATAATTTCATTAGTAAAACTATAAATTATTATCTTTATTTCGGCAATTTAGATGAAATGTCAAAGGAAGGAAATTCTTTTCTGGTTCCCTATGAGTCTCGTTTTTATTCATCATATGACTAGATTAGACGAAATACTTTCATTCTCATTACCACGAGACCACAAAGTAATAAAAACAAAGAGAATATTTAATAAAGAGCATTGACGTAAATTATAATCGTAATATTAATAGATATGACAGATATACGGATAAAATATAAACTTATTATTTTTTCCCTTAAGTAAAACGTTTCACATTATACCTAATACTTTGTGTAATTCTTCGAAATACTAAATCCAATATAAGACTAGGTCAAAGTTAAAAGAAAACTTGTCCTTATTTACCGTTAACTAAAATCATTGACCGGCTACAATTGTCAAAGGAATTTAAATAAACATCTTTGATAACATTTAAAATTATTTTTGTTTAAATATTAATAAAGTAATTGTATCATCATCATCATTTCAACCGATGGAAATTCAATAATACTTGTGGAAGTAAATAATTGTATACGGATAGTAATTGTTTTTTAACTGTTTTGTTAATAAAAATTGTAAAAACACGCAAAATCCAAGTCCGATAAGTATCCTATCAAGTATTAAAGAAATCGTATAGATACAATCAGATGTTTGCATTGGTACGGATAGTATATACAACGAAATGAAACGCACAGTTATAACTTGATTATACATATATTAAACGCGATAGCAAAAAATGCACAATAACAAACTCGTTCATACTTTAAGCTAAACATTGTTATTGACCTTGTTACACAAAATAAACAAAGCCAATCGTACTTAAACCTTGTTGTATATAAGTTATAAATATTTGCATAACATTAATAATCTCGATTAATATATGTAAAAGCCGAAAACCTGGCTAAAGGGCCTATGTATGTCCAGCAGTGGACCGCCGCGGGCTGATGATTATTTAACAGAAACAGATAAACAAATAATAATCTATACAATTATATAATAAATACAACTAAGTATTAAGCTAGTTATAATAAACACCTCTAAATTTTTGAGATAAAAATAATCAATTGTTAAATATCACTAACGTCATTACTACTTTATTTCACAGATTCTATAATCTCGTTGGTATTTTGAGAAATAGATTAATTAGCTCTTTGTTAAAATATATGACAATACCTAAAAAGGAATGTTTAATTCAATAATGTTTTAAAAGAATTCTATTATATATTGGTCAATATACATCATATTACAATGTGTATGTAAAAAAAAGGAATTGTTGTTAAAAATCGTGAAAACAATGTCTATGATATATCTTAATTTGAATGCTATTGATGTATCGTATTAGTTGGTAACCCTTTTATTTACTCTCGTATTAAGTAGCTTGATGTTGAGTTTACCTACAAACACAAGGCGACCAGACGTTTGCGTCAATGCTTATCTTTTAATTGCGATAAAATTATAAGACAACGGACCTACTTATATATACTTTTGACGCACCTGCGTTTCAATTAACGATGACCGCTAAACTTCAATTTAAAGAAGACACCTTATGACGTTAATAATGTTCTAGTTTAAAAGCTGTTACTGATACTGCTTATATACTACCCGATCAAATACAGATTAATTGTTACTGCGATGTCTTCAACATTTTATGTTAAAAAGTTGTTTGGTTCAGTAGACATTTAGTCACGTCAAAAGAACTTGATACCCTGAATCAGAAGAGAGCTAACTCTCGACCGAATTCATAGTGATCAACAAGTCTAGACTACGATCAATACCAACGCGTAAGCGAGAAAGAACAAGAGCGAGAGAGACAAATGTACATTCTTTCTTGTTGTTTTCATTGCTCTCTACCTGTGATTTCAAACATCAGATATTAATTTTCACACCTTTATTAATCAATACAATAACCTTTATTAAAAAAAAAATGTATTTGATGTAATAAATTGTATAATTCAAATGACTTACTTTATTTGAGAGGGAAAAATTATACAATCAATATATTAGTGTTCAAATATGCTAATTAAAATTTTAACAAAATACTTTTATAAATATTGACACTGTCTTAACAGCAGTAGCCATTAAGTAAATAATCATTAATTTCGACGTAAAAACCATTACAATTACAGATTATACAGATACAATTTAAATACTTAAAACAAATAGACGACAATTCGGTAGAATTTTGTCATTGAAACTCACTGGGTATGTAGTAAAGTAGCGTTAAGTAGCACCCATTTACCCTTATGTACGTAGTACGACGCTACGTCGGGGAAACATAGTACCCTCCATTCTAGTGCTTTGCCCCCCTACACCCTCACCCGACTACAGCCTCGGCCTAGACACCAGACGAGTTTTTTTTTTCAAGAATAAAATCGACACGTCGAAGTTATACCAACTAGTCCACACGTTTCAAACTTCAATGAATATTTCATGATTTAACTACTTACTTTTTCATGAAACGTTATATTATTTTAAATAATAGTTAATATTTATTTTTCTGGGTGATACTTGATATTTGTGTCTTTATTTTATACAGCAGTTTTATTCTAATAGGTTTTTTACTTTTTTTAACTATTAATAATGATTATTTTTATTATATAACAAGAAATCAATTACGTTTAATAATAATGACCCTTAATACATTATATACAATTAATGTCATTATTTGACATAGAGCAAAACGTCTCTTTTGTCCTTATTCTATTAGATTATGTACTGATTGGCGATTACTTTAGTTCCGTCAGCATTTATAACAATCCTTCATAGCATACAACGTTTAAAATATTCGGTTCAGTATTCACCTTTTAAATAATATGGAAACTTTAAACTATTAAAGAAAATTCATGTAATATTATAATTAAATTTATACTCAACTATAATATGTTTACCGTTAATTCGCAAAGTATGTGTGCCTTTTTAAAGAAATTTCAATGAGTAATTTACAGATTTTTTTTTAATATATTCAGTGATATCGTAAATATGTATTAAATGAACTGTATATAATTATACCTACATATATATGTATATATATATATTGTTATTCTTTTATGAATGACTCATCGTTCGACTTTCTTTTCTGTACAGAATACACATATATATTTATTTATAAAAATTTAATTATTAGTTTCAATACCGGTTTTAAATATTTTTGACATTTATACAGAAAATAACTGAAAATGTAGACTACAAAAATTGGTAACGTAATTAAAAAATCTTCGCTCACTCGGTCTTCTCGTAAGAGAATGTTATATATATGACGTAATTCGCCCGTCCCCCTTTCATCACCGGACGACAAGGCGCACGGCGAAACTCCATCCTTATGTTGTAAATATCCCCAGTTTGACTCCTCGTTTTTAATAAGGACAGCTAAGGAATGGAACAACTTGCCGGCGTCAGTGTTCCCGTCCAATTACG
>DWLS01004748.1:0-13554 GCA_018246255.1 Pachliopta kotzebuea | reverse complement strand
CGCAATCGGCTGCAAACCATATCGATATGTTTTTTCCAGTTCATTCTATTGTCAATTACTACACCAAGATACTTATGTGTGTGAAGTGATAATTCAGTGCATTTGCAAGCGATGTACTTGTGGAGACAATCATGTGTGTGGGCTATAATTTTAATATTTCTGTTGCATTTTTTGCATCACTTCAACCGATTACGAAAATATTAGAATTTAAAAATTAACTACTAAAGTTTTTTTTTTTAATTATGGTAAGTTTAATAAAGTAGTAGTAAAGAAACTAGTCGATTAAAACTTCACATACAAAATGTATTTAATGCAAGTTTCTAGTGAGACGGACGGAAGCGCGCCGCCGCACCTACACGTAATACGAATTCTGCAAACTGCGAGCGCCGGCAAAGAAACAAAAGGAAACTTATTCAAATGAGGTCCCGGGTTCGTTTCCAGGACTCATATTAAGACGTATCGAACAATAAAAAAACAACAGCACGCACCGGCGCCCCACTAAATGGTAATAGGTCGGAATCAATCAAACCCTCACCTACCAGCGGCCGCTGCGGCCCCTAATGAGCCGTGACACGTAGTTTTGGTTAGTTTAACATTAATATTACTTCGGTAGGTGACGGGTTAACGAAGCGGCGCCATCGGACGGCATTGTTACACTAACACCCGGCGCAAACGGCGCATCCGATCGGACACGCGGACAGTGCGACCATTGGATACGAATTATACAGGAAATTAATCGCTTTGATATTGACAAAACTTCACACTAACTCTATTAGTTAAAGTTACTAGTGGCAGGTCTCTGTTACTGAAGACCTTTTGGTAAACACCACCTCCGCACCTATTTCTACTGCCAAAAAGTAATGATCAAACATTACTGTGTTACAGTTTGAAGGGATTGTAAGCTAGTGAACTTATCGAGGTAAGAGACTTACCTTCTTATGCCTTCGCAATGTGATGCTATGTATACCATCCTTATCAGCAAGTCGTTGTTTTGAACATGTGAACGTTTTACTCGTCTCGTCGCTTCGTGTTAAAAAAATGCATTTTTTGTTTTACTTCTCCATCACTCGAAAAGTTTCCAGAAAAGAAAGCCTTAAAGCATTATGTACACAGATTGTTAGCCATTAATATTGTTTATTAAACAAAAGAATTTATAACAATAACAACATCTGAACCGTTGGCTTAAGACAATAGTTAATAAGAATTACAATTTCCTTATCGTACTCGATTTCGAGTGGCCACAATGGCGACGTCTCATGCCACAATTAAATATTGTAAATCGTGACGAACTGAATCATCTGCAATTACCCGGGCGAGTGTGGTGACCGACTGGGTGGGGTTTGTGTTTTTGTGGTATCGTTGGACTATAGTAACGCTTCTACAAAAGATCGTCTAGATATTAGCTGATGAATACCTTTCCTGTTTCCAAATTTGATTCTTTCTTATGCATGTTTAATAGTCTGTAGCAAGACGCGATTCAATCAAATCATTCTCCAATCTAACCTGGTCTTTGATCCATTGTCTTCACGGTAGCCGGCTAGTGTGGCGCTCTCCTTCACGTCAGTTACGCAAATCATCCGACTGTGGAGTCAACGGGGACTGATTCCGTATCAGATGCCTGCCGCTGATCTGCTGATACCGCAGCGGATACGCCGCCATTAAGTCATTACGCCATTAATTCAGCCGCGTTTAGCGAAATCATTAAAGATTCCCCATTGTTCAGACCAGCAATAGACTTCTGGAAACCGAGGAGTTATGTTTGATTATACAGACCTTCAATGTTAAAGACCAGGTTTTGTTGTCCTCGAATGCACATACAGCTTCAGCAGAGCAGTTTAACAATTATGATATGCAAAGAACTTTAGTGTTCTAGATGAAATTAAGTGATGCTGCTGGTGAAGAGCAGTAACCTGGTAACAAGTTAAATATAATTTTTTTTTGATACCACACCTCTAAATTGTTCTTCTCCAACGCTAATCCCACCAACTTCATTAGAGTTTTACCAAAAGACAGCAGTATGACCATTAGGAATTGACTGAAGTCATTCGCTATTTTAAGGCTAAAACATGACCCAGGTGAATTTGACCCAACCGCTTGATTAGCAAATGATCACCGCAAAGAGTAGACGAGGAATTGAAATTACCATGCAGATGAAGCGGTGCATGTCTGGATTGCGTCAGGTGATTCGATTGCTGGGCTAGATCTAGACCCCGCAGCGCTTTCTAGCCTTCAACAATGGTATTAGCCGTGTCTAATCAGGATGCGATGTTATCAGTTACCGGTAGGCCGCTCGTAATTGTTAGCACATTCCCGATTATAGAGTTACGGTCAACGTTAGCTGTTCCAATATTAACCTGTCTTGTTCATTAAGTATGTTTATTAGGTTCTGTACCCGGTGTATAGTGTATTATTCCTTTAACTCCCCGGATTAAATTATTCTTGACTTGTAACATTAATTCTCTACTTAGATTTAGAGGTGAATTCTATGTTTCGTAATAACCTAAAAGATTTCGTATATACAGAGATCAAAGCATTCAATGAAATTTCAATCTCCTATGGTTCACTGCAATGTCCATGACTACTATGACGCTATGCTTCAATTAAAAAAAAACTAGGAGAATGGCAGTTCATTGGTAAGAAATTGAGATACCCTATGAAATTATAACATTACTTATTTGTTTTAAAAATTACTAAGATCTAAAAAAAATACGGACTTACTGTTATGCTAAGATAAAGAAGAGAGATTTCTTAATTTACCACAGGATTAGTTTTTGCTATATTTAAGTAAATTCTGTTAATAAATATCAATAGTTTTTCATTCCCATATTCCATTTATGGTACGTAACTATGTCTAAGGGAAGCAACGCACGATATAGTTGCAGAGGAAATTTTGCAAAATTCATAGGAACTGCTTTGATTAGGTTCCGTATTGACGTCCGCAATCAGATCACACACAATTTCTGCCAATGGGGCTAATCGAGAAATAATAGCAGGAAAATGGCTGGCAATTCTTGGCGAGCTGAATCGGGCCCACAATGTGGCCCGCCTGGGAACTGCGGGTAGATGGTGACGATAGGCGCGCACAATGCGTGCGGCGCGTTCCGTGAGACCGGCTCGAGCTTTCCTTTTGACGATTAACCTCGCACTCCGCAGGTGTCAGGTTGTAGCTGGTGAAATTACAGCTTCTGTGACGTTTGTTCCTGTACCACTTGATGAACGTATGTAGATTTCTGTCTTCAGAAACCTCCTGTTCCGGCAGTGACGGTGCATTTTAAGCGCAATGTGGTGCCATGCACTGCAGTACTTATCGCACTAAAAATTTATTGGTTATTATAACATGATGAAAAACAAACGCAATGCTAGCTAAATTTGCAAAAACGAGACATGAATAAGAAAAAGGCATGTTCAAGCTTTAGAAAAACCAGCTGCTGTGATGCAGGAATGTTAAAGGATACAATTTATGTACAGAGACACTATAACAATAATAAAAAGTGAATGGGAAGACTGAAAATGAGAAGACGGAGGAATAATTAAAAAATAACAATCTTGTAGAGGATGATATCCAGGATAAAGAGAAATAGAAGAAGAAAAGCAAAGCAAACCTTAGCTTATGTATGAATACACCAATTTTATAACTTTTGCTAGTATAAGATTTTTGGACAGTAGATAAAAATTAAATTATTTGCTATATCTAATATGTCTATATGTACTTTCTATATGTTAAAGAGCTACATATCATTGAACTGCCGGAGAGAGACTCCAGCTCGCGCCCGTAAATCCCGTCCAGGCGTCAGCCCGTCAGCAGCCTAATAACTGATCCTAATTAAACACGCGGGCGAGCGTCCGCGGGCCGGCGCGGCGCCGAATGATTTAGGGTTCCGCAAAAAGTTGAGGAGTTATTGCCATTTACCCGGTAGATGAGGTGAACTGGTTACATCGTAGTTTACTCCGCGGATAATTAACCGAATCGCTGCATCTTGGTATTTCCGGCATCGGTTAATTCATGCTGGTCAGCTGTTCACCAGAAAAGAAGATCACTGTTGCTTTACTTTAAGCTTCACATTAACATTCGTGGATGTGAATATCTTCAGGAGAGGTCTACATCCAGATGTGGACTGATTTTGGTTGATGATATATTATTCAACAAAGTCGCTATAGTTTTGATCATGTACGGTTTAAATAGCTAGCGATGATCTGAAAGATTACAAAAGATAAGGATGTATAGAAAGAGTGAAAGGAGGAAATGTAGAATGAAAGGAAAGACAATTTAGGGAAAATGGGAAAAGAGAGAAAGCAAGAAAGGAAAGAATAATAAATAACTAGAAAGGCAGGACCATCCGTACACCATGAAGAAGAACGTTTAAAAAGGTTTTACTGGTGAAAAAACATTACTCAAGTATTATGTAAACATAATTTTATTTTTCATGAATAAAAAAGGAAAAATTAAAAAAAATTATTTGGATGGCAAGAAAAAAAATACAATTCTTTAAAAACTATGAATTCGCTATAGCCTAGTAGTTTGAACACCAGCATTACCGAAGATATCGGGTTCGAATCCGGCTAGTACCAATGAATTGTTTAATATATATGAAGTTAGTATAACACCAACTAATATGTTTTGATGATGAAGTAAATGAGGAAACATATATATCTATGTGATGACCATCCATCGGGCTGCTATGTGGAATGGAGAAGGCAATGCCAACACCACTACATTATAACTGATGAGAAAGTCATCGTGTGGTTCCACTACATGGTGACCATAATCTTCACTCATGAGGGAATACGACTTAGTAGAAGAATTATGAAATTTAATAAATTTGTAATTGTTGCCTCTTCCATCTTAAAGGTTATTGATCCCTGCTATAGATAAATATAAATACTCTTTCGTCACACAACAAACATATTTATATCTGTTAGTGGACATAAATTAACATGTAAAGAATTCCACAGTTAAAGTTAATATAAACATATCATGTATATTATATTTTATAAATGAAAAGGATTAATGTTGACTGATTCTTCAAAGCGGTGATGGTGATGAAATGTGATGAACGGCGTGAACTGTGATGTGCGGTTTGATTATATAACAAGAGAAGTTCCTAACTGTATATTAGTTATAACTTGTTTGAAGTAGTAAAGTATTTAATTTTTTTTCCTTTCATGGGGTAGATGAGATGATTAAAATGTTCACCTAATGATAAGTGAGTTTATAACAACCTGGTACCGGTTATGATGGTATATATTAGTGGTAGGTATCTTACTTGTAGTAAGTCTTTTACTGGTGGTGTCTCCTTTGGCGGTGACCGTCTACGTAAGTACCCCCGGAGCTTCTATTCCTACCGCCAAATAGTAATGTTCGAATATTACTGTGTTCCGGTTTGAAGGGTGCTGTGAAATTACTGGGGTAACGAGACTTAACAACTTACATCTCAAAGCGTTAAAAACAGTATAGTGGTATGTATACCATCTTACCACTATGTAGTGGGCAAGCGTATCACTTACCATGAAGTGAACGCATTGCATGTAACATGAGATGTTAAGTTTCGTTACCTCAGTAATTTCACTAGCTACAACTTCATCATCTCTCCAATAGTTGTTGGATTTGGGACTGATTTGAGTCACCATACTGGCCCAATGTGGGTTAGTGAAAAGCCAGTGCCTAGTCTATTGTTTGGGTCCGAAGAGTTGTATGAGAACCCTTACACAAACATTATACATGGGTTAGAGAGGAGCTGGATTCGAACCTCAAGCTCCGCCACTGATCATTACACGAATTCAACTCTTTAGTATAACATTAGTTTACGTAGATCCTATAAATCCTATTGCCGGCATAACGCGCTGAAGCTATTCCAACTATGCGCTCCACGTCCCACTCAGCGCTCTCTTTGAAGACCACGACCGGATTAACGTTATTTTTCGCTTTGATTTATCAAGACAACCGGCTTCCTCATTAATATCTTCACTCATTCATCACCAGGATTACCTCGCTCGTTCATATTCACTGTGAAAACAATCTGATTATTATTGTTCACCATACTCGAAATAACTTGGACAGTTGCTTATTTTAACTTAATCAACCAGCACTTTGCTTATGTTGTGACGCGGAGGATCAGAGTCCGTACAATTAATTTCAATTTCACTTAAAAAAATGTCTGTAACATATCGCGCATCGTCGCCTTGAACTATAAGTGTCGTTACCGCAGTAATTTCATTACCATACAGCACCCTTCAAACCGGATCACAGTGATTTTCTCGTAGTTATATTTGTCAATTGAAAACAAAGATACTTACCGAGATTTCCTTCAACGTACTGCTACATAAATGGCCATCAAATGGTATAATTATGATAAAGACCAGGATATTGACTTCCTTTGAATCCAGGATCCATGATGAAGAAGATCATCCAGCAGTTTAAGTCATCGTTTTATATAGATCGCGATTATCTGCACGTAAACTAAAAAATTCAGTAGTGCACGTTGGATTCGAACCCGGTTACTTCGAGAGACAAATTGTTACCACACCTATATATACAGCATACGTAAGCCATTAAGATAAGCATTGCGACATCTCATTCTGCACGGACGCACACCAAGAAATGAAAGATATTACTAGGATTAGATCTCAATTTTAAGTTTAATGCACTTGGTAGTTAGTGTGATACTAACTGCACATAAATTGAAAAATTCTTTGGTTCAGGCCGGATTCGAACCCGGTACTTTCAGGAAGGCTCCGTTCGAACTACTACGATATCACTACTTCTTATTAGATCTCTGGTTCGTTCATAATAAAGTCCAACAACACAAATCCTTTAAAGTAAAACACTGATCTGACGGCAAAGGAGTCACTATTACAGGGTTCAGAAGATTAACATACTTCTCTAATTTATTTCTAAACTAAAGAAAGTTTGAGTTTACTGATGGTACGACTCACCTGATTGTAAGTGATAATTTATCATGGTTCTGGTTAAAATTGTATACACAGCACATTGCGATCGTCTTGAGACGTTAAGTTTCAGTACCTCAGTACTTTGAATGGTAAACACAGTAATATTTAATTACTAATTGGTAGTAGGAATAGGAGCTAGACCAGTGATTCCCAAACTGGTCTATATCGACCCTTAGGGGTCTACGTCAGCGTAAAAAAATTTGGACTCCGTGAAATTAAAATGAGGGTTCACGATATTGGATCTCAACACATACCCTGATAGGTACCTATTTACTTACATCATACTATCTTATAATATCAAAACATATACATTATTTATCAAAATACCTATGAAGTAAAAAAAATATTATATATGTTTATAAAATAGTGTAAATTGTAGGATGTTGGTATTCGCTTTGTGGTCGCAATACATTTTGAATTTTTGCGACTGCGAAGTTTTAATTTAAATTCAATTAATAAATGTATGTAACATGTGTTGTTTATTTAAAGTTTTTAACATTAAACTTCACTACAGTTATAAATTTACAGGAGATCAATATCAGGTAAGTAGGGGGTCTACACAACACGGAAACACATGGCAATGGGTCTGCGATACAAATAAGTTTGGAGAACTCTGAGCTAGACGGTTTGTGGTAACATACTACTACCAATGGTTACCTTGAATAAAGTGATTAAGTGTAAGAATGTGTGTTGTTTGGTTTAAAAGGATGTTGAATGTGCATGCTGCGGTGCATGCGAACAATGCTAGGAAGCGTGCACGCGCCGCTGCGCCCGCGTCTCCAGATCGATCTATTGATCGCGATCTAACTCTAGATCTAGCAGGTGTAACGTTGCTGTGTATCAGGTCTACATCTTCACGCCGAATGGACACTGGGATAACGGGCCACGTGGGAATGATTGTGGGATTTTGGATTTATTCTTCAATCACCTTTGTGTGGGCCGGGGTTCATATACCACATTTCTATTTACACAAGTAATTTTCTTTTTTAAACAATTTCAGTTCTTTTAACCATTAAAGAAAGATACACAAAAGCTTTTATGTATCTAATGCCAACAGGCATTCATCGCCATTCAACCTTTGTAGAGATGAGATGCTGTGGTAGGTAGAAAAATTTTTGGGAATAATAATCATAATACATTTTATGAATAAATAAATACAAACAATGAAATAACAACATTTCCTTTCCTCCTATATCCTTCCCATCATTCCTCTCTAATTTACCATTCCATTTCTAATTCCCCCAGGGTCAATACTAGGACCTATATTGTTTACCTCAATACTTCTGGAACACCTTTATATGTTTCCGGTACAAAAACCTTGATTCCCGCTAATAATCCTAATACCTTTATATTGTAGTCTGCTATTCATCGTCAGCCGGATAACGTCTACTGCTGAACAAAAGCCTCTTTCATTAATATGGACCCATACTATTACGTAAACGGCTTGCTCGTCGGCAAACAGCAGTTTCGTTCCGTTTTTTAAATTATCAATAAAAGAAAAGCCAACGTCCCCACCATGCATGTCCACCACCACTACCAAATCCGGTTACACAACGACACCAATCAGATACCATTTAAACTCCCATTACAGTCACACCTCAGTTTCACCATAAGCTACCCGAAATGAGTGCCGGCCGGCGTTTACATTCAAACGTAAACATATTGTCACCTTTTAAAGAAACAATCGGGTGATTTCTTTTATCACAACACTATATACATCACTAAACTCCTCACCACCAGCAAAATGTACTTTACAACGTTGAGCATAAAGCCAACTAATACTTTTAACGCTTACACCATACATTTGTCCATACAATCCTTTGCCAGGTAATTCTAGTCTTTGTTCGGTTCACATAATAGAATATTTTGTATATCAGCCGTTCAAGTGTCTTAAGCTGGTTGATTTGCAACCCTCGAACTGATCCTCAAAGGAATTTAAACCCTGGATCCTCTACTCATGGTTCTAATGCGTTTTGTAGAGCTACTGAAGCTAGAGCGAGTGCTGCATCTGATGATAATGACGTCACGCTGAGTGATCGCAGATATTAAAATGACATTACTAGTTGTACGGAACCGTTATAATGATAAATCACGCCTCTGGACTATGGGTAAAGAAACAGAGCATATGTAAATCGAAGAATCATCAATTAACTTCCATCATTAATGTGGGATTTTGCTCAATACAGGTTAGCAGGAAGACAGAGACTCGTTCGTTGATTAGCAGCACCACGAGTAGCTGCCTTAAATTCCGTGAGGTGTTATGTAAGATCTCTTACATCCCACGTTTGACTGAATCTTTGCTCAAGAATTTGGATCAAAGCATAAAAAACTCATGACCCTCGGCAATAGACTTTGGATGAACATCGAAAGCATTATAATCGATAATCATACTAAATCCTGACTTAGAATCTCTAAAAGAAAATATGATCTTCGAAGCAATTTTGAAGCTAAAACTTAAGCTACAGCAGATGGATGTATGAACATTTCCAACAAGTTCACCAGATGATAAGTGATACGCTTGCCCATAACATGCCGCAGGTTAAGATTGTATACACAGCTACACATAACACTAACTTGAGACTTATTTTAAGTCTCGTTACCGCAGTAATTTCACTAGCTACCACACCTTTCAAACTACAACACAGTAATGAAAGAAATATATGTTGGCCTTCTAAATCCCATAATAGTCACCCCAATCAAAGTGTTTTACGAACCTTTGGGTTGTTGGATATACAATCGGCGCTTTATTATGAATGAATCTGAGATCTAATAAGAAATAATGATAGCGTAGTAGTTTGAACGAAGGCTGAAAGTACCGGGTTCGAATCAAGCTTGAACCAATGAATTTTTCAATTTATGTGCAGTTAGTATAACACCAACTACTTGCGTTTAGCCTAAAAAAATTGAGATTTTATCCTAGTAATATCTTTGATTTCTTGGTGTGCGTCCGTGCAGAATGAGATGTCGAAATGCTATCTTAATCACTAACGTATGCTATATATTTCATATAGTATAGCTACCATTTTCGTTACGTCATCGAACTGCTTGGTGAATGTCGCGATTTATCTCCACCTGACATTAGATTACAGATTCCCATTCAGCTCTGGCTGCTGGCTGCTGACTGCTGCCAACGTCGAAGCTTTGATAGATGGATGTGCCGTTACGGAACCCAGATCGATCGCGCTGACCTTTCGTCCGACTATCGGAATTGTGATCGTTAACACGCATTCCGACGCGGGCCCCTTCCGGCTGCCGAATATTTATAGGAACCGAGAATACACCATCGGTGACGCGCTAACTTTGTAACACAGTGATGCTAACACCAACGTCACCTGCCAAGTGGCCAGCTTCATTACCATCAATAACAGTAACCCTGGTGTATACCACGGACAGTTTGGTGAGATTGGAAAAACGGCGTCATTAGATTCTTCTGGGGTCAGTTTTTGTTTTGGTGATTTTGATACCCTTGGCTTCATCAGTCCCAGAATTTACGCATCCGTACTCAGAAAGCTGAACTATGTAATATAAAGCGAGAGGAGAAAGCCGAGGGAAAAGGATGAATGGAGAGTCGAAGAGATAGACAGAGATGAGTGAGAAGAGAAAAGGCGATATAATTAATAGATATTACGTTATCGGTGCTACTGGTACATTATAGGTTACGGTAGCTTATCATCAGGTCTTATGCTTTTGTTAATGTGAAAACATCACTGTGTTGTAGTTTGAAAGGTGCTGTAATGAAATTACTGGGGTAACGAGACAAATGTCTCAAGGCTACGAGAACAATGTTGCTAAGTATACCGTCTGAACCAACGTCATGTGGACAAACATATCTCTTACCATCAGGTTAACGCCTTGGTCTATTTTTTTTTTAAATCCGCATCGTCAGGCTGAACCGAATTTTTCGTTTTAGATCTCACTCCAATTCGCGTGTTGCTTTAAATAACCCCTCGCTCGTAAACTGCACCCACGTCCATATATGAGCTGTCAATATAAATCATTATTAGCGGAGTGCACTATCTTTATTATCCGTCTTCTCTTTCCTTTCCTTGTACGTGTCATTTCTAGTAATGATAATTATAAATTTATACTAAACACACTAATTAGTAATTAAATCATTTATTATCATATATTACTACCTATATTTATATATAAATATTCCTCACAGCTTCAACTTTACCATCCATTCTGATTCATTGGTAAAATTTGTTAAGGTTACAATATATTATCATATATTTTACAAGAGACCTATGCCCAGTAGTGGACGTCTATTGAAATGATGATGATGATGATTATATAGATATCTCCCTCCCCCCTGTGCCCTTTCCCCCTGCATACCCATAAGGATCCAACTGATAATCAACGCTTCTTCTATGAACATTTCTGCTTAGTCGGATTCCTATTCAACTGCCTCATGTCTTATTTCTATTTTATTATTTTTATTTGTTACTTTCATTATATTATTACTTTTGTATGTATTTAGACAGTTAGTATAAAATATATTTTCTTTCTTATATAACACTGAATATATGTTACATATTATATTACACTTTACAAGAGACCTATGTCCAGCAGTGGACGTCCATCGATTAAAATGATGATGATGATGATGATAAAACTAACATAAATATTAATCGCCGAGATATATAATATATTTTGAAGGGTATTACAATTTATTTTCATTAACTTAATGTTGCTATAACTGACGTTTGATGTCCTCTTTTTGAAGGTCAAGTTCAAGTTAGTTGATGTAATTCACAGAAGCTGCTGCCTTAAGTCTTAATTGGTAAGTCACTGTTGTAGGATACCGTCTAGGTAGCAGTAGACAAACATTACTGCGTTGTAGTTTGAAGGGTGCTGTATGCTAGTTAAATTACTGTGGTAATGATAGTCTTAAATCCACTAGCGCAATGTGGTGTTGTTAATATCATCTTAACCAGACTGTAATGGGCTATAATATCACTTACCATTAAATAAACACCATACTTGTCTCATAAAAATAGTAAGACTGTTAACTAATGACTAACAGATTGTGATTTTTGTTTATTGATATAAATTAATGTTTGATCACTATGCTATTTAGTAGTGTAAAGAAATTAAACCACTCAACTTCTATTAGACAATAGATATACGTTCATAGTTACAGCACTTACACTTAGATTCGTACAATAATAGTAATGTGACCTCCGTCTTTTGCTCACCTCTTGTATACACACTAACTATAGTATGCCACGTTTCATACGGAACTCAATTCCTTTTTAATAAATCAACTTACAACCCTATCGAGACAAGTTTCACATAAAGTATACATAAATTGTTATTACCATTTACAATCATATTACACATGTAAATCTTTAGCATATCGATTCGATTTGATAAGAATAACAAAGAATATCAGTGGAGTCATAACAGTTACATACATAGTTTTAATACATTTATTACTATACTTTGGATTGATTAAATTAATGATACATGTAGTATTAAAATAAGAGAGATTCTACAATAACAATTCTTGTTTTGTACAAATATTTCATATATCGATTACACGTTTACGGAACGACAATAGTCAAGTGCACATCCTTTTATAATCGATACTGACAAATAAATATACAAAAAGTCGTTATGTTACATGTTAGTTTAATAATTTTTAAATTCATTACAGTGTATACACACTACTACATTAATCGATAGACGTTCACAGCTGGACATTGCTGTTCCTAATAGTGGAGTGATTTAAGCCATCTCCCACCACACTTGCAGGAGTCATAGAGGAATAATGACATCCCATTCCGCACGGACGCACGCCAAGTAAGGGAAGATATTAGTAGGAGAGCATATATCAACCATTAAGTTGGCATAGCGACTTTCCATTACGCACGGACGCACGCCAAGGAAGGAAAGATATTAGTAGGATAGGAAATAAATATACAAAAACTCGTATCATTTTACATGTTGGTTTAATGTGGTGGTACAGCGCATTAAACTAGTAATTAGACTATAAATACAATTTTTTTTTATTACTGTTAGTACTGAAAAGTAATATCTAGATTGTTTGATATAAAAAAAGCTTTAGTGCCGTGATTCCGGCCGGTGGATGATGCATCGGGCGGAGCGGCACCGGCGCGCGGATGATTTGTGAACGGACAGGTGCGAGACACAAATACATCGGCTGCTTCGGTTCCACGCTCCCGATTGGCATTTGACGGCGATGCTCAAAGTTTGAGACTTCACGGCTGGTTAACTATGGGCACGCGTTAATTACCCACGAGGCAATAGACCGCGGCCGGAGCGGCTTATTAATGGACAACTCCAATCGGAAGAGACGAAGAAGACGGAGCGATGTGAGAAGCAAGGAGAAATAGACACAAAGATAAAGAATGTATACTAAACCAATCAAATTGACCCTTTCCTATAATATGAAGAAGAACAATTGTACTAAAAATAGATAATACACATCCTGTATCATGCTCCTAGTTAAGATGTTGAAATCTCTTTACCTAATTTCACCTTTCAATATATAAAGTTATATTTCTTCGGCACAACATGTTCTTCTCTTCCAGTCTCGCCTATCAGCCGTCATCTCATCGGTTACCCCTTTCTTACTCATGT